>BLKR01000703.1:293210-423447 GCA_011170035.1 Teleogryllus occipitalis
GGACTCGAACCTAAGACGTCCGGGTCTAAGGCACTTCAGTGACATCAGTTGATGCACTGAGCCACTTCTCCCGGTTCCTCCTCTCGTCTGCGTGCCTTCTGGCGTTCTCTGCTCTTGCCGAGTCGCTTTTCCCGCAGGTGGCTGGAGGCGACCTGCGTTCGCTAGAAGCCCACGCGCGCTGCCGTGCTCTCGTTTTATGTGGCAATAATCCGCGACCGTTGCTACCTTGCCCGCGTCTCGGGCCCTGCGGCGACGCCAACGCTCCTGGCGGCCGCCGCGTGAAAGACGGGATTTAATGCCCCGTCCGCCGGCTCCCCCCGGCCAGCACCGTGCCACACCGCCCCTCATGACTTCGCCGCGTGAGAAAATTGGATGCTGAAAGGTGGGGCGTTAAACGGTTAACTGTTACGAAATGGATTACGTCGTTGAGGGACATTTTGAGTTCAGTTGGCAACACATGTTGCACGAAAATAAGAGAATGCAATTTGTTCGTATTGATTACATTTTTGTGGTGCGTAAATTAAAATGTATGAGAGAGTGACGACCTGGTTTAGTTAGATGTACGCCAGAAAGGAAGGTTATAGGTTCAGGACGATTTTCGTAGACGAAAATTCATTTTGCCAAAAGTGTTAGATTCGAAGTTTGCGCGTATTAGTCTCAAACTGGAAATATACAAAGTCCAAATTTTGAACCAGCAATTCTCAGGAACCAAAGCTCAAATACATTCTGTTGATTTTGCGATTTAGGAGTTTCATGATTTTAAGATTTGGGAGTACGAAGTTTGAAACTCTTTGAATAGTTTCAACTGAACGAAATATAATTTCCTTTGCCTACATTAATATACTTTTTTGTTACCATTTTTATATTATTAATACAATAATGATATTCATAAATTTTTTAAAAACGCAGGCATTGTATTTTTATGTTGAATTAAATATCCATTTGAATGCAGGTAATTTAGAAAATGTTTTATGAATTTCTAAATATAAATTCTCTCTTTTTAATATGTTTATTATAAAGCGCAGCATTCTAGTTTCATGTTTTAAAAATTCTACTCGATGGGTGTGAAAATATAAGCCCTGGCTCTCTGTGCATTGCTCATTGTGTTAATCCGTTTGTTGAAATATGCAGTTTATATTTCATCGAGAGAGTGAAGCGACAGCATTGACATCGCTGAATGGAAACGTGGATTACACAACGAAGACTGACCATAAACAATCAGTTTATTTAATGCACGTATTACATATATTAATGGATAAAAGCGACTCTTAAATAAATCATCGTGAAGCGTTAAAGCTGAGTGTTGTGCCAAATGGGCGTAGCCGTTTGAATACTCGGTATCAGATTAGAGAGTAAATCAGTTGGACCACAACAGGTGCTGGAACGCTGGCGTTAATCACATTACGTCAGCCCGTGAGAACCACCTCCTCGGTGGCGAAGTGGGGAGGGAGAGGCAGGATGAGCGATTGCAGTGCAGTTGCAGTGCAGTTGCAGTGCAGTTGCAGTGCAGTTGCAGTGCAGTTGCAGTGCAGTTGCAGTGCAGTTGCAGTGCAGTTGCAGTGCAGTTGCAGTGCAGTTGCAGTGCAGTTGCAGTGCAGTTGCAGTGCAGTTGCAGTGCAGTGCGGTGCAGTACCGTTGGTATCTGTACTAAGCGCCGGTCAAAAACAAGAGATTCTCTCAGGTTCTGCGACTTTTCACATAACATTCTTGATGAGAGTTTCAAAGGACGATATGTATTCGCAATATTGCATATTTGATCTTAATTAGAAAATTTAATTGTTAAATAAATTTAGTGTTTGACCATTGTTATAGTATTGTCACCTCGTTGATGTAAAAGAGTCTCTTATTATGTATTAATGTTACTTTTTTTAATTTTCCAATATTTACATAACTTCTTTTAACTTCTTCAAAATTTACATCACTTTACATAACTAAATAAAAATTGTATTATTCGTGATTTCTTATGAATTTCTGCACAACTCCCAATCCATAGTGTGTAGGGACACATTAAAATATAATACCATGCATTAAGGATATACAGGAATTTACTGTGGCAAAATATCTTCTTCCTATGCTAAATGGCCTCATCCATTCTGTGATAACTTTTACACACTGTCCCAGAACAAAATCCGGTTTGGGGAAAAAAATTCCGTATGTGGACAATCATCCTTAACCACCAATATTTTAATCTAGTTCTTAACCATTCTGATATCGAATTCAATCAAACTCGTCTGCGGTCATTTCACTCTCATTTTCCTATTGATGAGTGGAGAGTCTCCGATCTTAAACATGGATATGTATTACATTTTGATTCGTATTACATTCGACTATGTGCTTCGTTTAGAGAATATTTAAAATATAACATTTTGACCTAATTTCTACAATTCTAGGAAATGTAATTTCGTCTGTTAATATCTGCATTTTATATACATTACGTTTCTACAGATAAATTGGGAAAATGATGTATAATTCGTTATATTCTTTTCATTAGATCATCCATATTAAAGCTGCAATTACTAATTTAATTACAGTAATTCCAATTTATTAAAATGTGTAATATTGGAATTGTTAGTTTTATTAGTGTTTCCTTTAAGTTATTAAGGAATGCGGAAGAAATGCGTCACAGTTAAGTGTTGTGCAGTGCAGTGAAGTGAGGTGGAATAAGGCTTGCGCGGTCATATTATGTACTATTTATTATTATTTATTGTTGTTTAATTATTTTTTTGTAACTTATTGTTAGTCAATTTAAGCTTAATGCATGTAAAATTAAAATATTCTGCCACCAAGTCACTATACTTAATTGCAGAATTAACAATAAAAATCTAAATATTTTTGTCTGTATTATGGATATAGTATCGACTCCCCATAGCACCTCACTTCCCCCCACTTACTTCTCCCCATAGCACGTCACACACAGTTTCTAACTGTAATTTTTTTACGTAAAATAAATATATAAATAAATAGACTATTTATTAGGTGAATTCAAAAGTACTCATTTGTGATTATTATCTATTGTATTTCAAATAACCAAAATTGATTTTATCTAATTTTATTAAATCCTAAGTATTTCTCACGTCATATGCACATTGCAACCTTCAAGTCAGCAAATAGTATATTAAACCTCATGACACAATTGTGACCAATGATTAAATTTTTTATTCAACCTCCAAAATGAAACTAAATTTATAAATCTCAACCATTAACCCAACAGATGATATTTAATATTCTATATAAGTGTTGAACTACTTTCAGCAATTTTAATTTTATTTCATGAACAATTCGTTAAATGCACCAGGTCATACTGTTTATTCCATCTTTTCCTTCAGCACGTGGTACTTTTTTAAATTTTTCATTACGGAATGCGTTAAACTCATTCTCTCGGTTTCACCAATATAATTGACGCCGGTCATCGAGAACGGGGACATGCAAACAAATAAAGAGAATCCTTGCATAACGTTTTGAACGCTCTGGAAATTGCAGTGTCGCTTATCGAGATCGCAGGTCTCTAAATCTGATGAAAATATTTCATGCCACGTTTTCCCTTAGGAATGCTTGAATGTGATTACATACAAATTAAAAATATGATTTTTCGTATCGATAAACCAATAGTCAATCAGTAACATACACGGGACTTCATATCAAAATTTTAATTCTGATGCAATGCAGTATATTGTCAGATAAAAACGATCGCGAGCTAGATTTAAACGTATTAAAAATAATTCATATCAGTTTAATCAAAATCTAAAAATTTGATTGAGATTATACACAAAGCGCCAAAAGACTGTAAATTGTTCTCATGTTATTTAATTCAATCGTTGAAAATCAATACCTAGTGCATCCAATACTACGAAAAAAATCTTAATACGAAAGGAATATAAATCTTTGCTGTGTCGATCAATTAGGTCTTAAATAGGTGAAAAAAATCTTGGGGTTAAAAGATTTAAGAATTAAAAATTTTAATTTAATAAGTTTATCAGAGATAGTTTCGGGAATATTAATATTAGCTAGGTGTATGTGGGTGGATTTAAAACCCATTAACGAATTAATGTCCTTTCTCTCAATAGTCCCGCCAGACAGAATTCTGGGGAGGAAGAGAAATAATAGCAATTGAAGGCATTATCCTGGCAGAGCTAGCAGTAGATCTGAGAGATAAGCCACGGCAATTTAATGTTCCTGAATTATTGCAAGGTATTAGTCGTCTGATATTTCATGTATTCTTGCATTGTACTTTTCTGAGATCGTCTCGGCTTTTATTTTTATCCTTTCGCTGAATCATTTCCCGTGAGCATGTTCAAACTTATTCGCTGCGATGCGCGATATCTGACATATACGTTGGGAGCAATGGCGCCAGTGCATTGTGAGCTCCTGGCCTGAGCGGTACGTATCATGGCATTACTTTCAGCCGTGTCTATAACAAGTGCCTATTCATAAAATGAAATAATTTGCCTTATCCACATTTGACGGTCACAATTTCTTACAAAAGAGAAAGAAGATGTGCATGAGACGTCTGTAGGAACTGAAAAAAATGGGAACCTTGAAAACAGAAAAAAGAGTCTTCGTAAAAATTTTTGTGAAAAAGTGAAATAAATATTCGTTTAGAACATGCCAAAATAATTTGAGAAAATTGTATTTAATATTATTTAATAGGATAATATGATGTTAAATGATTTTTGCGAGTACTTTGTCAATTTTTACCTTTCTCATCATAACTATTCAGACAATAAGTCTGCAGCATAAGATTCATTAACACTATGATTGGGGGACATGAAAAAACGTAATAAAATATGTATTTCAGTAAATGGACCTTCAGATCAATCGCATTTACAAAATTTAGCAGCTATATCTGAGAGATACATTACGAACACTAACGTGTGTCTACCTATTGCGGGCACTTCCGGGATAAACAGAGTTTCGAGTATATTACTGTTAGTTCACAAGAAGTACACAACTGTTCACAAGTTAGTTCACAACTGTTCACAAGAAGCACAGTTGTAAATCCCATGACAACCTGGCGCTGCGGAAGTACCAGAAACGTTAGGTTTAACGGTTAGGAAAAACATAAAACTAAATTGTGTTACTCCTAAAAAAATGTGCTCTATTTCACGATTTAAAAAAATACTTATTTTTCAAATAATTTTTGTGATAAAATAAGTATCAAGCAAGTCAATAAAATAAGTATCATTCCTATTTTAGTTTTATTATTTTACTAAAACCGTTTCGTTTCTGATATTCGGAAATAGTTTGCGTTACAAGCAAGTTCCGATTCACGACGCCACTACATTACTTTCACTACATCTCATTATCTTATCGCGTTGACCACCTAACAATGCATGGGGTGACATAAACGCATGATGTACATGACGTGTAATATAAAATAGTACGTAATTAAATCGTTAGAATGGGTTTATGACCTGAAAACCCTTATGTTACAGCTGAGTCCCACTATGCAATAAAGGATTAACGAATGAGCTCCGGCTTCCTGTCTCTACATCCTCCGTGTGCGGCTTCTTGCCTGCGGGGGCAGAGGTTGACCGCCCTCCCGTCCTCCGCCTGGAGTCGCAGTCGCCCCTCGTCAAGGAGCACGCCGCGACGCCGGCTGCTCGCGCCTCATAACCGGAGGCAAACCCGATTACCGGCGGCCGGGTCGCCCCCCGCCCCCACGCCCCCGCGCTCTAAGAGATTGCACCTGGGCACCGCCGCGCCACGCGCGCCGCGGTCTCCGCTTCTAATCCCGAGATTGCGATATGCAATTTGGCGCCCGGAAGCGAGCGCCGAGTAATGGAAGCTTGGAACGGTGGTAGGGGTTGGGACGGCACCAGGGTTGACGGCGGGGGCGGTGCTGGTGTGGAGGGCGGGGATGGGTGCGGTGAGGGCGGCAGGGGAGAGAGCGGTGCAGATGGTAGGGCTGGCAGTGACTGTGGGGGTGGCGGGGTGGCGGAGGTGGCAGGGGTAGCGGCGGGGATGGCGGCGGGGTTGTCGGCGGGGATGGCGGCGGGGGTGGCGGCGAGTGTGTCGGCGGGGGTGTCGGCGTGGGTGGCGGCGGGTGTGGCGGCGGGTGTGGCGGCGGGTGTGGCGGCGTGGGTGTCGGCGGGGTGGCGAGTGTGGCGGCGGGGTGTGGCGGCGAAGTGTGGCGGCGAAGTGGCGGCGAAGTGTGGCGAGTGTAGCGGCGAAGTGTGGCGGCGAGTGTGGCAGCGAAGTGGCGGCGAAGTGTGGCGGCAGGTGTGGCAGCGAGTGTGGCGGCGAGTGTGGCGGCGGTCGCTGGCGGCGAGTGTGGCGGCGAGTGTGGCGGTGGCGGCGAGTGTGGCGGCGAGTGTGTGGCGGCGAGTGTGGCGGCGAGTGTGGCGGCGTGGGTGGCGGCGTGGGTGGCGGCGTGGGTGACGGCGGGGGTGGGGGTGGCGGCGGGGGAGGGGGCGGGGGTGGCGGCGGGTGTGGCGGCGGGTGTGGCGGCGGGGGTGACGGCGGGGGTGGCGGCGGGGGAGAGGGCGGGGGGCGGGCGGCGGCGCCTCGGGGAGGGCGTGGGCGGCGATGTCAGCGGGGGCGGTGCTGTGGTGACAGCGGCTGTGGGGACTGCTAAGAGCCAGGGGTGGGGTGGCGGATGGAGACCGCGTAGTCACCACGCCGGGCACGCCCCCGCCGGGCAAAGGTGTAGGGAAAAAGGGCTAAAGATCCGTGTGGTGATTTTCAGGTTCGCCCGTGACCCGGCAAACAAAAGATAGAGATAAGGTGGAGCTGACACGTGCGGCGAAAGTAACGGCGTAAAAGCTGTGCTGGTTATTTAGCAGGGTATACATCAAATTGAGGCAAATTAATCTCGGCTATTATAATTACATAATTTCTTCATTTTCTCGTAGTGTGTGATTTCTCTAGAATTGCGTTCAGAAAGATCTCATTCTGTTTGCGATTCATAATTTTCCCTAGTAACGACATTTAATCACGCAATTCTGAAGAGGAGGATCAAGGCATGAAACAGGTTATATTTTAAACCACCTAACGTAGATAAATATTTTTAAATTAGTTTTTGTAGACAGGTAGAAGAGTAATCATTATGGCCAAAATATCTCCATTAATAAAGATATACTGATTATTATTATTGTTATTATTATTATTTTTATTATTATTAATGAAAACCTAGGAAAGCATTAGAATTAAAATCGTGGGTTTTCAATATTCAGCATTAGGTGAAATTACAACATTAATGAATTTATAAAGGAATAACATGTTCTGACAACCTGAATATATTAAGAGGTTATTCAGACTAATATTTCTTTTATAAACTTAAAAAAAGAATCAATCACTTTTGGAGAGTGAATGATAAAAGAGAATACAGCGCCTACTGTATAAATGTTCTTTACAAATAGGAAGCGCGTAATCTGAGAAATCCAGTCAATATTCACAATACATTTAATAAGGTATCTGGGATGTATTTTGTACGATTCCACATTTCTGCAATGCAAATGATTTGGTTGTAGCATTATTTTCAGAATTTTGAGTTGAAGGAGTTTCTAATTAAACCTAAATTGTGCGATAAGCATCATTTGCTTGTTAGATAAGTTAATTTTTAACCTCAAAATCTTGAGAAGCTCAAAGGAACGAAATATTAACATCACACCGGATGAATGATGATTGAAACTGATATACCATTCACATATTGATGATCAAATATTATTTTATTGTAATCCTTAACAGTGAAGCTATCATTACATTCTCTCTACAAAATATACTTTCCCAGTTACAAAATCAAAATGCTTATCTATTATGACATGCGTCGTTAAAATAATGAATTAAACAAAAAACTAATTGGATAATAAAAACCTGTTAATCTCGCTGTTACGAAGTGTGAATTATTATTCATCACTAAGTTTTTTCAAAACGATCTTTTCTCATTTCTGGATAAAAGGAGACGAAAAAGAATTATCCTGCTTCTGGACCCTCAATTCCCTGAACCTCTCGTACGTCGAGTGGGATCTGAAAGAGTTGGCCCTCCCTCCCTGCTGGATCTTTGTCTCTATCTCTTCATAAGAGCGCCCACGGCGCTGGCCACATGTAATCGGATTGGCTGCGTCCACGAGACCGCGCTGGCATCTTAATCTCGCTTCACCTCTTCTCTGACATTAGATAAGGTAAGAACATTTCTTGCATTTACCTGTCCGTCCCATAGTATCTCCTTTCCAAACCCTATCATTACTCTCTAACAAAATTTCCTCGCAATAACTTTGGTTGAAGTTATAATCATTACCAGGGAGGTAACACGACATTACCCCCTTTACGCTTTGCTGATACAAAGTTTCTCGCCCAATCAACTGAAGAGCCTAACCTGAGCTGAACGTTGTAATGTCTGCCAATGTAAAATAAATAAATTTTTAAAAAACTCACCTCTTTTCGGTGTTAGGAGCTGCTAGCGTCGTTCTAGGTAGCACAGACGGTTGCTGACCGTACTTTTGCGCGGGGTTGCTCTTGTCTCGCGATTGCATCGTAAAAGTCTGCGGCATACAATTGCACATAATTTATAATGCCCCGTGGAAGACAATTATTAGAGACCTCTTATACTATAGCTTCTTAGTTCCAAGTCGGTGAATGAAGACGATTTTAAGGATGCAAAGGAGTATTCTTGAGAAAAGAATATTTTTGGAAGCTAATCAATTTTTGTCCGTAAGTTTAAATTACACTTATTAGCTTAATTCATTCTTGGTTCGAATATAAATTGAATTATGAGTGTTATTTTTCCATTCACCCCCCTCTAGCGTTGACTGACGAGTAATAAAATTCCGTTGAAAAAGATGTATTCTTCAGAGTATGTAATGACATAATTTTGAATTTTAAAATTTGTTAAATCTGTTAATCCTCCAAATTACCATACTATATTTGTTTTAAAAAGTTTATTTTGCAGTAAATTTATTTGTAAATTTTCTGCCCATTAATTTTATTAAAACTAAGTTTACGCTGATATTTTATCATGCTCTCTTCTTCAATATTCCCGTATTATTTGTCATTCTGCGGCGATTTATAAAAAAAATATCATCCTTTGCTTGTGAAGATCATTTTTTTCTTCTTCTCATGTCCCCACCATTCTCCTTGTTCAACGAATTCACTTTCATTCAACTTCCACACACGCCTCACACCTTTACTTATAATTAAACGAATCACCCTCTCTCTCCATTAATTAACACTCATCATTTCGCACAGTCACGATCTCTTGTCACAAAATGACTAGATTTTACCCCACGAATCACACGAGCTCACCGTGAGTCACCGGGTTTCATTGAAGTGCACGCTCCATCCCCAGAGGAATCCTCGCTCTCTCTCTCTCCCTCCCTCCCTCTCTCTCTCTCTGTCTCTGGGTCTTCGCCCGCCGCGCCGCCCACGGGCTCCCAGAGCGCGGCCGCATTAGCACCCGGGGCGACACTACGCGACGCGCCTGCCCGTCCGCCCACCCATTCGCCCGTCCGCTTGCCCGCCCACACACCCACTCTCCCACTCACCCAACCCACACACACACCCACACACATGATTGACCTAGCTGCCTGCCCGCCCGCCCACCCACCAACTCGCCTGCCCGTCCGCCCACCCATTCGCCCGTCCGCTGGCCCGCCCACACACCCACCCTCCCACTCACCCAACCCACACACGTGATTGACTAGCTGTACCAACCGCCGCCCACCACCAACTCGCCTGTGATCCGCCCACCCGTTCGCCAGATCCGCTAGCCGCCCACACTGCCCGCCTCCGCTCATGACCCGCACACGCCACGCGCGGTTGGGCCTATTAGTGTATAACCCGCCCGCCCACCCACCAGCTCATGCCAGCAGATCCGCCCACCCATTCGCCCGTCCGCTTGCCCGCCCACACACCCACCCTCCCACTCACCCAACCCACACACACACCCACACACATGATTGACCTAGCTGCCTGCCCGCCCGCCCACCCACCAACTCGCCTGCCCGTCCGCCCACCCATTCGCCCGTCCGCTGGCCCGCCCACACACCCACCCTCCCACTCACCCAACCCACACCTGATTGACCTGGCTGCCGCCAACGCCCGCCCACCCACCAACTCGCCTGCCCAGATCCTTCCCGCCCGTTCGGCCAGATCCGACGCCGCCCACACCCACCCTCCCCACTCACCCAGCCCACACACACACCCACACACCTGATTGACCCTGGCTACCTGCCCGCCCAGCCACCACCAGCTCGCCTGTAGATCCGCCCACCCATTCCGCCGTCCAGCGCCGCCACACACCCGCCTCCACTCACCCAACCCACACACACACCCACACACATGATTGACCCTAGCTGCCTGCCGCCGCCCAACCCACCCACCAACTCTTCTGCCCGTCCGCCCCCACCCATTCCGCCCGTCCAGCTTGCCCGCCACACCACTCCCACTCACCCAACCCACACACACACCCACACACATGATTGACCTAGCTGCCTGCCCGCCCGCCCACCCACCAACTCGCCTACCCGTCCGAACACCCGTCCGAACACCCGCCCGCCCGCCCGCCCGCCGGCCTGCCCACTCGCCTGCCCACTCGCCTACCCACTCGCCTGCCCACTCGCCTGCCCACTCGCCTGCCCACTCGCCTGCCCACTCGCCTGCCCACTCGCCTGCCCACTCGCCTGCCCACTCGCCTGCCCACTCGCCTGCCCACTCGCCTGCCCACTCGCCTGCCCACTCGCCTGCCCACTCGCCTGCTCAGTCGGCCACGCGCTCGCCCATTCGTCCTCTCGCCCAATCGCCCGCCCGCCACGCCGCCCACGTCTCTCGCCCACGAGCTCCCCGAGCGCCTGCCGCATTAGCGGGGCCCGGGGCGTCGCGGCGCTGAGCCGACAGCGGCGCTGGGCGCGTGCCGGCTGACGCGACTTATCCCGGCGACGCCGCCTCGCGGCGCCGCGCCGCCCCCGCGGGCGACTTCCTGTCCCGGCCCCGGAAATCCCCGGCGCCGCCGCCGCTTCTGACATCCGCCTTCGATGCCCAACTCCGGGAAGTGGGCCGCTGCAAGCGCGGCTCGCAAGTTTGGAAGTGGGTGCGCCAAAAGTCAGGAATGCCTTTCTGACAAATTTTGTTTCTTCAATTTTTGAAATTTTCATTTTTTAAATATATTTTAATTCTTTTGTTTTGTTACATTTATTCGTTTTTTATTGTCTATTTTTATTTACCCACCTCGAAAGATAAATATGAGAGTTCTCGTTTTGATATTTAGTGTCCTCTTTCTACTTTAACTTCGTAATCGTCATTAGTAGATAGCGATGAGAATTCTGCGTTGGTTGCATTGAGATTAATGTTTGCGGAAAGCGACGAGCGTTTCAATAAAATGGGTCGCGTAACTCACAAATTTTGCATGCACGGATTTGTGTTTCAAAACAACTTGGTATTCATTTCCCATATATTACTGATAGATCAGTGACAACATAATATGCGCACTAAAATCTTTGATAAGATTTATTGTGATTTGGTTTTCCAGATATGCATCAATCTCAGGATATTTAACGATGTTTTTGCCCCTAATGCTCTGGTTCTGGTAATGTGGCTATTAAAATGGCCTTCTCGTTAATTGTAATGTTGGGGATTTCGTAATTGCCGTAATTGTGGGCACCCCCCACAACCGACTAATTTTAAATTCTGTATTCGGCAAAAACACGGTATGACGAAATTTTCCTTCCATCATTTCCTGAGCTGATATCGAATTTGATTAGGATGAGAATTGTCTGAAATTTTAATTTTTCCAGGGGGTTATTCAGTTTTGTTTTTTTGTTTTTTTTGTTTTGTAAACATAGTTTTCTCTTTGTTTTGAAAATTCCAGTAGGCTTTGAACCCTTCAGTTGGCGAATTTTATGTGATGTAACAATGAAACTTCTCGGTTTAATGCGAGGAAGCCGGTTTTCAGACTGCAAAAGTTTTTTTGTGCCACATTTATTTTCGAAATTTATTATTGTGTTTGAAATTTGTTATGGAAAAAAATTGTTATTGAGAAAAAATATTATTGAGTCTTTTTTCCGCAACAAATTTACGATAAATCAAATAAGTATGAAATAATAAAAAAACAGGTTTTCGATAAATTAAATAACGTATCCCCCGCTGTTGGAACGGTTATATTTTTTCTTGGAATTACTTAAGGCTCTTCACCATAAAACAATAAGGCACGGTTGTGTCCAGCGAGTGTTCCCAGCTAGCATTTGAAAAAGCCTTTAAGGGGGAAGATATAGCTTAGACCAGGTAAATTTTTAATACTTTTCCACTTTTTTCTCTTTTAAAATCGTACTCCACAGAAGTGAAAATAAACTGACACAAGAAATTTCTTTTTTTCTGCAAGGAAAAATTTGCTTTTAACTTTAAAATAATTTTTTAAAATCAAAATTCTACCAGTTTTTCATACACTGACTTAGTGTTTCCCTGATAATTCAAATAATTTTGAAGATTTTTACAAATTTCATCTTTTAATCTGTTGGCAATAATCACAGGTACAAAACCATGCTCTTTTACTTAGATTTTTTGGGTAAATAATATTTTTAATTTACATCCAAAACTAATATATTGATTGTTAACAGTTTTTTTAGTTTTATAATTTTTTAACACAAAAGTTATTGATCTAAAGTGTATAATTTAGCATAATTTTTTAGATAATACTTGTTTAAATGCATCCTAAAAATTTCATAGCTTCAAAATGATTCGTTTTAGGGTTAGAAGGGAAACGGATCTTAAAAACGGTAATTCTGGAAAACAGGGGACGAAGTTAGATTCATGAGTTTTGATTACCTTATTACTCTAATAGATGCATGATGCAAAGACATACTTTTTAAATAATAACTCGAAAACTATTGCAGGTATCGAAATATGTTTTCACCAAAATATTCCTGAATAATTAATGCATAGGGAAAAAATGTTTTCAAAAATAGAATTTTCGTAAGGTTTTAAGGTGTACCTTCCCCCTTAAAAGGTGGGGGTGGGGGCGTGGGTGGGGGTGGGGGGCGAATGGCGCCCTGTGGCGCAGCTGCGTCGCTCGCCTGACGCGTTCGAAGCCCGGCACCGGCACTGCCGCGTGACGAATGGCGACCGCAGCGCCCCTGCCGGCTCTCGCGTTGACAGGCGGGCGCTGGCGATTTGCCATCGGCACTAATGGACAAATCCTCTTTCCACCCCCGCCCCCCTTCGCTCCTCACACTAAGCAAGAAAATATGAGGTAGTCTAGCGTGCGGATGCTGCAAACTTGTCACTGGACTACTCTCATCTCGGGTTCTTTTGGTCGTTTGCGACTTTGACACATCAAGGTCACTCATCGTTAACTACTCTTTGTTGACTCGTGGATTCGTCGCCGGAAACCGGAACTATGTCTTCGTCATTTTATCAGTTATCTGCGTTGTTCCCAGGCGGAGCGAATATGGGATTCTATTAGTACAGGAATGAAAAGAAAATATCATTACATCCATCGCATTTAGCTGACCTAAATACCAGAGGTGGCTACAACTGACAATTTTTAGCTGCAGATCGAAAGATGTGAGTTTGAATCCCGCGTGGGGACTGAAGATATTCAAATTGTGATTGCATCGTGGAGGACGATGGAAAATAATAACGCATTTCATAATATCTTTCATATTATTATAATACTCATTACATCGGTATTTTTTAATCGAGGGAAATGAGGGAAAATGATTTACCTTAATATTAAACTCATTGAAGTGCACCTGTTGATTTCATAAAAAACTAACTTTGTTGAATTATCGCTAAGAATTAAATCGGTAATTAATAATTATGTTCCCAATAAGTTTTATTTTTCAGCAATTTTCGTCACTGATATATATGTTGCAGTAAGCACAATTCTCAGAAATTGTTTATTTAATGGTTGCGCCAAGAACATTTTTTTTTTAAATTGCAAACCAACAAACACTGATTTGAGGGAAGCTAATGTTTTAAAATGAGTTGTTCATAAACATGCGAATCAAATAAATTCTATTACATCCTACCATCTATTATATCCTACAATGTTTATCTGTCGATGTTCGTTTCATAGAAAACATTTAAGAACTTACAAATCATACTCCATCGTAATTATGACTAATTGCATCAAATCTTTCGGCAACAACTAAAAGAATGAACCAAAACAGATATATTAAAGCAATAATGTTTGCATTTCAGAAGAAAAGCTTTTCAGAAAATCATTTGTTTAGTCATAACGAGTGAAAGAGTTAATCATAACGCGTGAAAGAGTTAATCATAACGCGTGAAAGAGTTAATCATAACGAGAGCAAGAGTCAATTATAACGAGAGCAAGAGTCAGTTATAACGAGAGCAAGAGTCAGTTATAACGAGAGCAAGAGTCAATCATAACGAGAGCAAGAGTCAATCATAACGAGAGCAAGAGTCAATCATAATGAGAGCAGAGTCAATTATTACGAGAGCAAGAGTTAGTTATAACGAGATGCAAAACAAAGGCAGCCCATCCTCGCGCACGTGATATGACCCGCACCCCCAGCGCGCCAACTTGCTCTCGCCGCCGCGCCGGCCCCATCTCGCAGATGGTATCGCTCGCCCACCAAGCGCCGCTTTCCGCCCGACGGAGCTTTGCTCAGGTGCCAGAAGAGCGCAGCGCGAGCGCGGGCGACGTCGCGTGTTGCGCGCCGGTGGCATGTCTCGCCCCCGCCCCCGCCGCAAACGACGCCCGCCCGGGCTCCCCCCTCCCGGGCGATCGCCCGCGTCCAATCTGCGGGCTATTTTTGGCCGCGAGTGTTGCGTGCCTGAGCCGCCGGTGCGTCCAGTACTGTTGACCCTGACGTCAGCGTGTTTTTGTAAAACTCGCACCCTCTCACCGCTCTCAGCGAGGGATGATTCCTACGCTTGGTCTTGTTCCGGGAATTAAAGCTTATGACAAGTGGTTAGATTTTCTGGACGTAAGTTAATACAACACTGTTCTCCGATACAGTTTATCAGTTTCATAATGTTGTTCAGAAACTAATGGTACAATAAAAATTACAATTTTTTTTGAGTAAGAAACATGTAATTCAAAATTGTTAATAGTACATTTTTAAAACCATCAAATATTTATTAGCTGACTTCGATAAAAATATTTTCTGTAAATGTAATTGCATGTAAATGCAGTGGGATACGAATAATATGAATTTCCCTCTCACCGCTCTCAGCGAGGGATGATTCCTACGCTTGGTCTTGTTCCGGGAATTAAAGCTTATGACAAGTGGTTAGATTTTCTGGACGTAAGTTAATACAACATTGTTCTCCAGTACAGTTTATCAGTTCCCTAATATTTTTCACAAACTAATGGTAAAATAAAACATACATTTTTTTCGAGTAAAAAACACGTGATTCAAAATTGTTAATAGTACATTTTAAAACCAGAAAATATATATTAGTTTATTCCCATAAAAATATTTGATGTAAATGTCATTGCATGTAATTACGTTGGGATACGAATAGTATACAATTCCACCGCCATATCTAAGAGAACATTAAAAAGTCGTTAATTTTTAAGGAATAAGAATCTCAAGAACAGACAAAAACGAACGACTAGAATGGATTTCGATAAAAAATGGACATGTTGACAAATGCTCAAATGCTAAAAGTTTTTGCATTACTAGTGTTGTCTTAAATAATGGTAAAAAGAATTTTTTGTTACAAATTAAAAATTCCTATTTTATTTCTGTAGAAAAATATTTTTTTGCTCTCACGCTCACATGACACGTCGAATACAAGAGAATTTCATGTATATGTGACAAATGGTTATTTCGCTTTTTAAAGAATAGAAATCGTTGGAATAGCTGTCTAAATTAAGCAGGTTTAAATTTATTACCACAACACACTCTTTACGGTATATTTCTTGACATGAATTATTTCTAAGTCAAAAAAGAGTACTACCTAAAACCTTAAAACTTCGTTTTCGAGGGTAAACGTTTCTAGTTCTCTCTCACGCCAAGCCATGATCTACAAAATTAGAAATCTTCTGTTACATTTTTTGGGGGTTCGTCTCCTTTGTAACTAGCTCTAAGGGTGGGACCTGCAGAATTTCAAAATGTACTAAAGCACGTTTCGTTAACTTTCTCCCTTCGTAATGATGAGAAAGGAAAGAGAATTGTAATCCAAATGCAAGAAATTTGATCGGAAATGTTATGTTTTATCGTTTTGTGGTAACTAATTCTAGCAATAAATTAATTTTAAAATTATTCCAAAATATTTGGGGATTTCACGATTTACACCAGCTCATTCCAGTAGCGAAAACTTTAAAACAGTAAGAAAAGTGTTTCATTCGCAGTTTGGTATGAAATAAATGTGTTCTTTCCATGTTCCATGTGAGAATAAACAGGTGTTGGATTCTTTTGACTTCTTGTAAAAGATCCTCTAAACTTGGTAGAAATGTAAAAGATTAATTGGGGCACAATTTGGAATGATCTGATTTTATTAGAAAACTACTCATACTTTGATTTTAATTAATAATTAAAATACGAATAAATTGTCATATGAAATAATATCGAGTGAAACTTTCTTCTTAGTTTCTGAGATTTGCCAATTTTTAAAGTGAGATGAGGAATTTTAAAATGCAAAATTTTGTAAATGTATATTTGAAATGAAATATATTATTTAGTCTTAATATAATTACCAAAACCACACAGCTCATGAACCTTTCTTTGAAATGACAATTATTATCACATGTACTTACGTCACATACGTATTCAAATGTGACCTCAATTTTCTCATAACAGGACTCCCAGGCTTTTACACAAAGAGTCAGTTCATTTTGGAAGTCATAAATACGCAACTTCATGAAACACTGGACTCCAAAACTCTTGCTTAAAAATAGGTTAAATCAGATGTATAAACCAACGTAAGATTTATGTGAGGAAAGCATTGAGATATCACGTCCCAAAATATGACAGTACGAATCGTAACCCACTGAATTATGGCATTATGATATTTTTGCTTTAAAACTTGAGTGGCATAAATAGCCCAGTAAATTCCTTTTAGTTTAATGTAACCCAGTTTAACCTCCTATCATATGATAAAAAGACTGAACTTACCTTTCTAATTCGCAAATGGAATTACATTGTCACCGATATTTACATAGGCTTTGAAAGGAAATTAGCACAAGATTTATTTTGTTAGCACGTTTTCGGATTTTGCAAATATAACACGAGAGTTAGATAGGTATTCAAACAAGATCAAACTTATAAACTTCAGCAATAAAATGCCATTCCATAAAACCCTTCAGTTCAGAATTTATTAAAGCATGACAAAACAAGCAATACAAAATGTAAAAGTATTTTTGATTGAGTTGATTGAAATGTCTCATAAAACACATGAAAAACTACACTGATTTTCATTTTTTATTCATGAAGTGAAACTTTACAAATTGCATAGAATAATTTTATAAATTTTAAGTGAATATTGCGGTTTCAAGTGATGATATAACCACTAAAATAAATCAATTAATTTTAAATGGTGACTGAAAAGTTTTAAAACATCCATATGTATTGGGAAGTAATCACCTTAATCATAATTACGCCTTTAATATTTTATTAAAACGTTATATCAAGTCCAAGCATTAGTTTTCAAGAGCATTGATGTTCTTTAAGAATAGTTTCATAAACTTTGAGGGAACGATTCATATGAAGAGCGATGAGCAATCTTGCGTTAACGATTAATTGATTAATTGCGTATTATTTGTGGGCACATCACCTGCCTTAATGATTAGCTCCGACAATGTAGTATCCCTGGATCGTGTTTCCCTACTGAAGGATTCGATTGGCTTCCCGTCAACAAGTTGGCTGGCGGAGGAATTTCCCATTTGAGATATCTCCCCGCAACAGGTCACAGTCCCAACCCGGGTAAGCTCTAAGCTTCCGATTGTTCTCCCGACTTGTGCGCTAGTGTAGTGCATGTAGGTGTATTTATGTGTAAGGGTGAGACTAGGACACGGAAGAGGAAAGAAAGATTGCGCGCGATCCGCGTGGCACGTTTGTCAGGATACTGCCCGAGCATTCTCCCGGCGTTGGTGAAAGAAACTACAGAAAACTAGCGATCAGAGCAGCCAGCCTCTAGAATTCCCTTGCAGACAGCGGTTGAATTAGACCTAGCTATTTATTTAGGGTAGATTATTCCTCTCATGAAATTTAAACTAATAGTGTTTAACAGTACACACAGAGTGCCCCAATCAGGTCGGTGTATCTCAAAAAGTTTATCGCTTTTTCTATCAGATTTTTCTTACCACTTCTCCCTACTGGCCAATCACGAACTGTGACTCATCAAATTTACGAGGCGGTATCCAAAGATCTCTATGTCGATGTCCAATAAACTACGTATGTACTATGACATAACCTTTGATTTTAACGTAGCTTTCAGTTATTTTCAATATTTGGCGCACTTTGGAACTCTATTGAACATAAAGTTACTCGATACTCCTATTAAATATTACTCGTACGAGTACTTTGGAAATTCTCAGATAAATCCCCTCCTCGCTTCGCGATTCGGGGATTTATCGGTCATTTCCAAAGTACACGTAATATTTCCTATGAATAAACGCCACCGTCGGGACTCGAGCCCTAGGACCTCTTGAAAATGTAGTTCTTGAAATTGATATACCGTTTTAATAAAATATAAAAGGCGTAATTATGATTAAGTTGATTACTTTCTAATACATATGAATCTTTCTAAACTGTTCGGACACCATTTAAAATTAATTGAATTATTTTAGTGGTTATATCAACACTTCAAACAGCAATATTCACTTAAAATTTATACAATTATTCTATTTAATTTGGAAAGTTTCACTACACGAAAAAAAAGAAAATCAATGTAGTTTTTCATGTGTGTTTTATAAGACATTTCAATCAACTCAATCAAAACTGGCTGCATTGGCAGCGGCAATGTGCGTCTGAGCCAACGCGGCGCGTAGGAAGCGTGCGTGCAGGCGCTGTGGGGCTGCAGGGCCGGGAGATCAGCGGAAACACGAAATGGAAGCGCCGCGTCACCGGATCCCCGGCCGGGCTTTTTCTTTGTCGAGAGACATCGTTATCCCGGCAGAGAAGCCCACGCGCGGCTCAGGGCCTCGCGTTTCCGGTCTGCCCGTTAGGCGGCGCGCGCTGCACTGCGCTGAGCGGCGGGGGCCTGCCGCAAGCGCTCCCGCAGGCGCGGGCGGTGCGGCGGGGGAAGTAGATGCAGGCGACGCAGGCGACGCAGGCACCGCAGGGGGCACCTGCAGGCGTGAAGCAAGCTCGCGCTGCACGGGCTTTGAAGCAGTGATGTGCGTCTACGCGTAAAGAACCGTAGTCTACGTCTACGCATAAACAACGCGTAGACGTAAACAACGCGTAGACAAAGGTAATCTATGTAGACAACGGTAATTATCTTTTTTGTGGGGCAGGGGCGAAACTACGAGGGATATGCTCCGACCCCCAAAGCCAACATTTTTTTGTAATTATACTCAATTTATCCAAAACAAATACCACATACTGATTGGATCACACCCAAAGGAGTACTACCATTATGAACAAACATATGTAAAATTTCAAGTTAATATTGTTTTGCTTCAAAAATATTTATGGGGCGAGTGAGAAGAGTGACTGGATTTGCCTTCTTCCCCTGTGAAGTATTAAAAATACTTAAGTCTGCCTCTCTTGCGAGTGGCGAAAAGGTTGGCGACATTGAGGGTCTATATGAGCACCGGGTTGGTGACACTTCACTTGGAGGGAACGTGTCCGATTCATGTTGATGCACACGAACACACCAGTGTTGCCAGTTTAGGGTTTTCCCCCTAAAATTAGGGGTTTTTTGCGTCTTTGGTGGGTATTTTGGGGGGAATTTTTTTAGGGGTTTTTGTTGAGTTATAGATTCCATTGTCTACGTCGTCTACGCGTAAAAAAGACTCATGTAGACTACGTGTAGATTACGTGTAGAAAACACGCGTAGACGTAAAATTATAGTCTACGGCACAACTCTGCTTTGAAGGCGTAGACGATGCACGTGCTGCAGAGGAGGTGCAGTAAGTGAAGACGTAGCACGTAGACCAGGCATGTCAAGGTCGCGGGATTGATTGATTGATTGATTTTTTCGTGTTTCCGGGCGCGTCAACTGCTCTGGTCATTAGTCCCGTCAGTGTGGTGCATGTTTTTTTCTCTGGAGATAGCAGTGATCTTTCCCCCGCTGGATGGCGAGATCCGGCGCCGACCTACCGTCGGCTAGTGGGGTTTCCCCCTAACCAGGACTCTCCCACCAGCGGGGCACCGCCCCAGCCGAGACAAGCTCTAAGTTCCCGACCGGACTCCCGGAATATGTGGTAGAGTAGTGCATGTTAGTGTAAGTGTGTCTGTAAAGGGTGAGGATAGGACAAGGAAGAGGAAGGAAAAATCGCGCGCGGTCTGTGGCCCGTTTGCTAGGGTACTGCTCCGGCATTCGCCTGGTGTTGATCGGAAAAACCACGGAAAACTGCCGATCAGAGCAGCCGGCCGCTAGAATTCTCCTCCAGACAGCGACTGATTTCGACCTAGCTGAAAAGCTAGTGTCGAAAATCCTGCCGCCGTCGGGACTCGAACCTCCTGGTCAGGAGCTCATGCTGTACGGGCTTTGAAGGCTTAGGCGATGCACGTGCTGTAGAGGGGTGCAGTAAGGGAGGACGTTGCACGTACTGCAGGCGCGCAGAAAGCGTAGACATGCCTGGGCAAGTCAAGGTCGCAGGCAAGGTAACAGGCTTATTAGAGCTCGCGGGCACAGCGTCCACAAATGGTGACGAGAGATTTAAAAGTAAGAGTTGGACAAACTCTACGGAAATGCAGGTATGTCACTAGATACCTGGGCCTCGACAGTTTTGGAAAAAGTTCTGTACTCTTCTTGTCACAAATTTAGCTATATTAATTCCTATTTTCTTTTTAAGACAAAAAATTATTCATTAAAATAAAAAAAATGCATCAGTTCGACTTCAAATTCTCAATTGCAACTAAAATTTAAGAAACTGAATCAAAAGAATCTTAATTTTGTAATCCTGATGACCTAAGAGTTACATAAAAGCATGAACTTTCTACGATCAGATTAGAAGGTTTAACACACCAATATTTTAGTCCGTCCGTAAGCAAGAATCGTTAACTTAAAAACACTTGTTAATTTATTTCACATTATTGCTACATACAGTAAATAGCCGAATGATTTAATAAGATAACACAACACGAAAAAAGGAAAGAATTCGCTATTCAAACATATTCTTGTCACTTAGCAAAGATATTTATGTAAGGAAGAATTTTGTAAGAAAATAAGTAGTGAAGAATAAAATCATAATACAATTCACGGTTATTTTGTAGAAAAACTCTGGCAAACATATTTTCGTGTGAAGTCACTATTTACCACCTCGCGTCTCTTCAGCTTGCGCATGAACACCCCTTTCTGGATTTTAAGGGGAAAGGAGTTCGAGGTCATGGGCACTGTAGTCAACGCAGGTGCTACAGGGGACGCAGTACGTGTAAACAGTGCAGGTGCAGCAGAGTCAGAAAATGCGCCGTCGATGCAGGTAGCGTAGGCGATGGCAACAATGGGGGCACGTGTGATACAGGCATCGTAGGAGAGTAAAGGCCTCTTCGTAGCAGGCGCTGTAATATGTAGCTTGTACAGGCGGTGCAATGTAACCTACATGACGATTTAAACCGTTCGTGCATGCATCAGAAAGTTGAGCTTTCAAACAACACCATATTTGCTGAAATTTATTCAGTAGTTCCTCTGGATAAGGAAAGTTTACTAGATTAATTTATTTCACCAGTAGGTTAACTACGATTTCCTCCTCTCTTTTTTTCTGTAATCCTATTTCTTTTTTATTAAAATTACCTGATTAGTTTAAAAAGAAGTATTATTGAAAACATTTTGGTGATTACGATATTTATACAATATTGAGAATAAACTTCTTTCAATAATATTTATTATCTGGTTGCCATCCGCTGAGCATAAATCATACATGAAAGGAAATACTAAATCATCTTACTAGACAGGAAATAAATCAACGCCGATATTATGTTTGACGAGCAGAGGTTTTAGCAATTTGATTAGTATTAAAATATATGCAGAACCCTTTACAGTTATTACTCACATATTATCATCTGATCTTGATAACTAAATATTTTACATTCTTTTCTCATGTAAAACAGCTAAAATTTCAGAAATCAGATGCATCTGAATGAATTGACCTAAAATACTCAGAGATGGAAATAAATGATGGCTTTCTCAGAAATTGCACCCTATCGTGCACGAATCTTAATTTACATTTCATACATCTGCAGCGTGACTTTCGTACAACCTAGAATGTAATCAGTTAAGTTAAATTCACGAAGAATTGAAAACTTTGACATCATCACAACGTTTGCAGTTTACTTGAAAAAATATTACTGGTGCGTAAATAAGTTCCAGAAAATTTCACGGGGCAGAACATTAAATATATATATTTATCATCGCATCGACATCAAGGTCAATAGTGACTAAACAGATATACACATTTTACAATTACTATATGCAATTCAGAACCATATTCATAATCAAAAACAGTAAGAAAACAATACAAACAACATAAGTATAGTAAACCAACATAAGTAGGTTAAGTAACAATTTATCATTTTAAAATAACAAAATTTTTAAATAAACATTTTTTATTTATTACTTTGAAAACGTTAATCTAGACATTCTGTAGCCAAGACTCTTATATAAGTGGCGTTCTGATAAAACCGTTGAATGTGTTGGTAGTTCATTATTTACAGAAATGTTGGGTAATTTAGAAGCAAATATTTTGGAAATCTGAATTATCGTGCAATAAAGCTAATGGAAGCATAAATAGCATGATGTATTGTGATACTTTCCAAAACTGTAATTTTTATAGGAAGCTTATAATATTTTTAATATAAAATGAGGTATAAATAAAGATAATGTGATAAGCAATTGAAACTAGCAATCAACTACAATGAAATATGAAGTTATAAGGCCAAAAATGTATAAAAATGTGTGGGTACATCTCCACGTGAGTAACACATTTTAAATAATGACCTAATAGCTTGGTACTAAAAAAACATTATTATCTGCGAGTCAAAATAAGATTTGATGTAAATTATCTTCTGAATTGTTCAGGATAATGTTCTTCCTTAGCAAGAAATCCTCAATACAGAGATTTAATAGAAATGTTAAATATATATCCAAAAGACCTCTCTAAACATTTTAGCGTCCAGTGATGCTACCACAATGTTAATTCGTTTTGTAGGTAGCTGTTAGCATAAGTGAAACATTATACTTGTTTTTTACAGAATTTTCATACTTAAAAAATGCTGTGGATTCGTTTGCACTAATGCGTCTTCTATTCATACGAGAAATAAATAACCAAATAATTTTGAAATCTTGAAAAAATAATCAAGCCCATATTTGATTGGTATGATAGATAGTTAACTTTTTGTTAGAGAAAAATCTCTAATTTTGTGACTTCATTTCATTCATATTTTTAGTACGTCTTAGAACTACCACTTTTCATTGTATCGCAGAAAACATATAATACAATAAAGGCGAGAGTCTCAACTTTCGCAAATAATTTCCACAACAGAGACAGAGCGGTATCTCCGCTCCGTCCAATCGCCCAACCTTCAACGGATCAACCGCCGGTGAAGTAGGGGAGTGTCGGCTGGGCGTTTCCAAAGCCGCGCTTACCCGCCCGCGGTCGGCGCGATTCGGAGTGGCGCGGAGTGGCACGGAGTGGCGCGCCCACCGCAGATGGCTCCGCGCCAACCGCAACTTTGCCTCGTCGCACCTGCGGCCCCTGGCCGGCTGCGTCCTCTGCCCGTCGCCCTCCCGCAGGGGCAGCGCTGCAACCCGCAGCACAGAGGTGCTCGGCGGGGCGTAGGACACCCGACGGATGTGGCATAGGCGTGCCGCGAAATGACGTCGTGTCAATTCAATTCAATTCATGGCCACTTTGGTGGTGTAACGGCTAGAGTAACGGACTGTTACACCCAAGATTGTGGGTTCAAAGCCGTGGATATTTAAGGGCAAAATAATCCTGACTTGCCCTCCCTCAGGGGCTACGCGGCAACCCGGCGCACAGCGGCGCTTGGCGGGGCGTAGGATGTGGCTCTCATAGGCGTGCCGCGAAATGACATCGTGTCAATTCAATTCAATTCATAGCCACTTTGGTGGTGTAACGGTTAGAGTAACATACTGTTACACCCCTAGATCGTAGGTTCAAAGCCGTGGATATTTAAGGGCAAAATAATCCTTCGGGCGCCTTCTTTCGCGCAGGAAGTAAAGCCGGCTGTCCCATGTTGTAGATTTTATGTTTGTAAAAGATGAAGCTTAAAAAGAGCCTCTGATCAAAATTAAAATCGCCTTCTTCACTGCCCAGGTGATACCTCCGCCGAATGAAGAAAGGAACGTAACGGATTCTTTTGCTCAGATGGAAAAGCAGGTGTGTTGATCTGAGCCTCTCCACAGTAAATAAGGCATTATTAAGTTGAATTGGCGTGGGAGTGACACGAAAAAGAAATATAGGGGGAATGTGCGTCACACTAAATCTATTCCTCCTCTCAGTGTAACTAAACATTCAATCTTTTAAAGAAAAAAGTGCATGCATGTATAAAAAACAAAGTTCTGATATAAAATAGGTTTTATGACAATCAGAACTAAATATTAAGTTCAAATATAGTTTGAATGTAAAATTAAACGGCTTGGGACAATAATAAGATAAGCCACATCAGACATAGCAAGACATCTGCTACCTATTCCGTTAATTTGTCGATTTAGGTCAATGTTTATGTGTTGCTATTTATGAACAAAAGATATTTAGTAACAAAATAAGCCATAAATTCTCCAAAATTAGGATATTAACAATGTTTAACGGAATTCGTGCTATGGCGGGCGTGGTTTATTCGCATCCCGTAACTGCCTCAAACATTTCAATTATATTGCAAACTGACCAATTAAAATTGTTTTGTCGATATTAAAATATTCTGCGATGAAATTCCAAACACAGTTTTACTCTTTTATGTAGACTTATATAGATATATTAATACAAACTCAATAGTAATTTGATGATGTAATGCTTAATTTTTACAAGATATTATTAAAATTTATAATTTTGTTTCGAAGTATTCAGTTCACAAAAATCTATTTAAAACTTTCTTTTGGAGTGAGCAGCCCTCTCATCTCTTACTTTAGTTTTAGATGTCGTGACGAACGTGTTTCGCATTAACAAAGCATGGACGTTTCTTTCATGTAAACTACTCGTACATTGTGTTTTATTATGTAATTTTGGCTTCTTTGTTTTCGGAAGTTACATTTTGCCCACGATTTCAATTATTTCTGGAAATAGTGCATGACATTCAACAAACGGGGCGAAAATGGTGACCTTTTTAATTAAGACTGCAATTTGTTTGACGTTTCACTGACGTTCTAATCTTCATGTATAAGCAAAGTGCGGTTTCAGTTCTAAGAAACGGCGTGAAATGCCAGCGGCATTGCAGAGATGGAGGCACGGCATGCTACTGCACCTGCAGCAGACTTGTGTTCACCTACAATCACACTATCATAACAGTCATTGTTCTATTCTATAATGCTGGTCAATTTGAATATTAACAACTATAAAGCAAGGTCAAAACCGTGTACGGAATGTTTATGGAATCACTGATATTTATAATCTTTAAAAACTGATCGCATAAAGAAATAATGTAATTGCTGCTAAAATAGAAATTTTATGAGGCGCGTAATATCAACATCAAATCCATCGACATTGTAAAATAAGTAATAATATTTGTTTTCCTTTTGTCAGTGAACCTGTATTTTCTTATTTTGTTTACTTGAATTTTAATTGGAAATTATTTAGATATTTTCTCACAATTATATTTCCAAACCCATACCTACACTAGAACAAAAACTTTTTTTTCATTTATTACTTACATTCTCCTCTCGAGAAGCATGCATTATCTCTCATTCAAGATACGTACTAGTTTTATTTTACAATTATAGTTTTATTCTCCTTTTGCAGCTATAAACACTTTTTCAACGAATTTAATTTGTGATACATCTGGATGATTCCTTTCTGGTGCTCCTAATAAACGAATTCCATATTGGAAAACATCGCGTTTTTATGCGTCAAATGAAATTGAAAAATTATATTTTGTTTGGAATATCTTGATTTGCTTTACTTTCTGGTGCCATCTCGACATTTGGAACCTGTGCAAAGTGCGCAATCAATTGTTAGCGCTAGGGTAGTGGCAGCCCGCTTACCCACCGCCCGCCCCAACTGCCCCGCTTACCCACTCGCCCGCTTACCCACTCGCCCGCTTACCCACTCGCCCGCTTACCGCCCGCTTACCCACTCGCCCGCTTACCCACTCGCCCGCTTACCCACTCGCCCGCTTACCCACTCGCCCGCTTACCCACTCGCCCGCTTACCCACTCGCCCGCTTACCCACTCGCCCGCTTACCACCTCGCCCGCTTACCCACTCGCCCGCTTACCCATTCGCCCGCTCGCTTACCCGCCCGTCCACTAGCCTGCCCACCCGCTAGCCCTCCAACCCGTCCGTTTGCCCGTCCTCTAATGCTCTCTCCGGCCCGCCATTGGGCCACTCATCAGCCTGTTAGCCCACCCGCAATTCCCGCACCGATCCTCTCTCTCCTTCTTCGCCCGCCCGCAATTCGCCCACGAATCCGCCTTCTGTTGCGCGCACACCGAGGTGCGATGTGGTGGGCGGGCGGTGGCGGCGGCGCGACTCGCTGTCACCTGCGCCGGAGGTGGTCGCCGCGCCCACTCTTTCCTCGAACGCTGCGCTCTCACCTCCATTCGCTTCAGAGAAGCGCCGGGGGCCCACCGCAGACGCGCCATTAAACTTTTGCTACGTAATGGACGCGAAATAGAAAACTGCCCACCTAAATGGAGAAGAAGGCTGCGGTCACAACAAATCTACGGCGCCACTGTGGATTCGTATCCCGCATGACACAGGATGAAACCTTCTTGATGAGTGCGGTGTGGTAGGACAAGGTAATTGAAACATATTGTGTTCAACCTTTCATACTATCCTGTCAAAGGAATCTAGGATCAGGTGCATCTTCTTGACATAGTATTGCGTTGGAGATAAGACAGTGCAGGAAGAAGATAGGCTTAGAGAGAGGATTGTTAAATATATGAAGTGATATGAAGTGTATTTTACATTTTAATGAAGGGTATAGGCGTTTATTATTTCTTGAGCTGTACACTTTCTGGATTTAAATTATTTAAACTACTAATTCCATCCGAATACAATGCAACACATAAGACAAAAATTCGAAACAAATTTTAAAATTTATAACGATATAATTACTTAGATAATGGATGTACAACTTTAAATGTAAGGAAGGAAAACGTTAAATTTTTAAATAATAAAAATAATGATAAAAATATTTCTAAAGGTTTAGAATTTAAATCTTAAGAACGATAATCAAATTACATAAAACAAAAAGCATAAAAAATGCAAATATCATGCTCAAATGTGAGCCTGTATGCGCATTAATTAAACTTCAGTCAGCTCAGTTAATCACGCATGCCAGCATCAAGAAACGTTTATTTTAGAAACCTAGACAAAATATACAACCTCTACCTCAAAGAGAAAATGATCTTCTTATTGATGGGTATGTTTTTCAATAGATGGTTCGACTTATTTCAGTTTTCCCTTAACACAAATTGTGGACCTTAGGTGGCGCGAGCTGTGGCGCGGAGGGTGCGAGGCGCGCCCTGCGGCCTCGTCGCCGCCTCCCTGGGCGCTCGTTAGCTCCGCCTCCCGCGGGGCCCCTGGCGGGCAGGCGCGCACTCTAACGGGCGGGCGAGGAGCAGGAGGTCGGCCTGACGGACGGGCTGACGGCAGGACTGACGGGCGGGCTGAAAGGCAGACTGACGAGCGAACTGACGGACGGGCTGACGGACGGGCTGACGGGCGGGCTGACGGGCGGGCTGACAGGTGGGCTGACGGGCGGACTGACGGGCGGACTGACAGGTGGGCTTACAGGCGGGCTGATGGCAGGGCTGACAACACGGCTGACGGGATGGCTGGCGGGAGAGTTGACGGGAGGGCTGACAAGCAAACAGACGGACAGGCTGACGGGCGGCCTGACGGGCGGGCTGACGGGCGGGCTGACGGGCGGGCTGACGGGCGGGCTGACGGGCGGGCTGACGGGCGGGCTGACGGGCGGGCTGAAGGGCTGCCGGGCGGGCTAACGGGCAAGCTGCCGGCCGGGCTGCCGGCCGGGCTGACGGCCGGGTTGACGGCCGGGCTGACGGCCGGGCTGACGGCCGGGCTGACGGCCGGGCTGACGGCCGGGCTGACGGCCTTGCTTACGTCAGGGTTGGCGGGCGGGCTGACGGCAGGGCTGTCGGGCGGGCTATCGGGCAGGCTGATGGATGGGCTGACAAGCGAGATAAAGTGCGGGCTGAGCGGGCTGACGAGCGAGTTAAGGGCCAGGTTGACGGCAGGGCTGACGGAACCGGGCGGGAGAGCGGACGGAGGGTCGGCCATTCGTGGGTGAATGGCGGGGTGGCGGAACCGGCAGCGGGTCGTGAATTTTTTCGCGGGCTCGCACGCCCTGCGGATTTCCACAAGCACTTGGCGCGCCACCGTCGCGGACCGCCGCACGTCGGAGCCCCTCCCCCCTCGCGCCCCGCTGAACCGCCCGCGCTTAACGGAGCGCGCCGCAGGCTAACGAGTCCTGTTTATTCATGGGGCGCGCGCCATCTACCCCGTGCGGCTGCAGCGCTCAGCGCCCCTACCGGCGCGCGGTGGCGGCAACCACCATCACCACGCAGGCGGCGGCCCTCGGAATTGAATGCCAAAGCGGGAGGAGGGGGGAGTTTTGAAATATTAACGCTGAGATAAACGGATAAACGGAAAAATATGTCTTGTTTAGAACCATATTGAAGTAGAAAGTTGTAACATGCAGAAAATCGAGAATATGAGAAAACGAAAGACAAAATACAAATACAAATTTAATCTAGTTCATGTATCTTTTTCTTAATTTTTCACCTTTTTTCCTTTGATAATTAAATTTATATTTTGTTCATAATCAAATACACATTTATACGTAATGGCGTAACAGATAAAATATTATACTTATATTTTAAACCAGGAAAGTGAAGCTCAAAAGTTATTGGTGAAAAATATGTCTTGTTTAGAACCATACTGAAGTGGAAGATAGTAAAATGCAGAGAATCGAGAATGTGAGAAAACGCAAGACAAAATACAAGTACAAAATTTCACCTAGAGAATTTAGTTGTTTCTTGATATTTCACCTTTTTTTTAAATTAAATTATTTTTTGTTCATAATCAAGTACACATTTATACTAAATGATGTAATAGATAAATTATGATATTTTTAACTATTAAAAAGTATTTCAAAGATTATTGCTGAAAAATATGTCTTTTTTTCGTTGACCGTGCATGTTGAAGTGTGAGATCGTAGCATGGACAAAATCGAGACTATGAGAAAAAATGACAGAAGCTTATAGTAATTTTTCTTGATTTTTACCTTTCATTATGAATATTGAATTTTCTCCTAATTGATTACATATTTTTACACAATGGTCTAATAAATAAATTATAATCATAATCAGAAATATTTGAACACATTTCTTTTGGAGTATCTTTTCAAGTATAAGAATATAAGCAGCTCATGTTTTTATTAATCATTACTAACCAGTAGAATACAGAACATAGTACGAGTTAAAGTAGAAAAAGATTCGTATTTGCTTAGCTCACAACTCTTTGTTTCGTCCATGGTTATAAGAGACGGCTTGATTAAATCGGCCCTTTGATCTATATCGTTTTACGTTGATGTCGATTATTTTCTGACTTAACACAAATAATTACTGAAAAACTATTATTAATATTTCTGGTACACGCTATTCTCAAGTTTGAGATATTCTAAACTCACAAAACTGATGAAGAAAAGTTCCTTTAAAATTGAACATTATATGTATGATGAACATTTTGACACGAAAATAATCATTTTCACTTCGCCCATCTTTAGAATTGACTCGATTCAAATACGTTTTGAGTAATTGTACTAACTCGTTTCATGAAAACCTAACAGTTTGCAGTAACTAGAACCAAATAATTCGCAATGATCTGCAAACAATTCGCAGCGGTGCCGCAATTATTTTTGATTTCGTATGATTGTTTGAAAACGTACCCGCGATACTCCCAACATGTAAATGAAATTCTGTACGAACATATTGTGACAATGCGTACCTTCTAAAAACTAGTAAACTGGTTGAATTCACCGATTAATTACCGCGTTTTTGCAAGATTCACCTTCATCATCATCGCACGAACAATTTTCATCAAGAGAGTTAAATCTTCCTGCACCTACTCGCTAATATGAGACTACTCTGGCAAATCGAATCGCCCTGCAGCAATTTGCATAGCAAAGCAGCAACGAGATTCCGCCGAATGAAAGATGCAGGAAGGTTGCGGCGCGGTGCCGCACTCGCCACAGAACGAGTCTCGCGCTCTCTCCGTCCTCCTCACTGCTTCGCCCCCCCCCCCCCCAACCTTTTGACATCGCCATCAGCGACGACGTCGATAGCATGTCGGAGAGCGAAGTGGTTATTCGCGTGATCAAAGAGACGTGCTCTACCCATTTACTTTCTTTACAACTCGCTTTGCTGTCCAGTTTCATGTGAGCTGTGTCAATGATCGCTGTATAGCACACTGAAATTTCAAAAAGAGACGCGAGGTATTTCGTTGACTAAAGCGTAGTTAAAGTTTGAAAAGGCAAGGATGAGTTAAATTGATTCATTTCTAGTTGACCTCCAAACTTAATTTTAAAAGGGTATTTTGATTGTTATTAACTAAATTAGTACTGATAGAACATTATGTCACTACCCTCTATGTTCTTAAACTATACAATTATTCATTAATTTTTTTCCAATTGGAGTCAAGATTTTTGCTTTCCCGCTGGCTGTCCATTCCACATAAAAAGCATGATTATATACCTGCAGTGTCAAACTGACGCCAGTCAATTGCGAATTTTCATCGAGTATGTTATATGGTATGGGGTCACAGCCAAATCAACATACATTATTTTCGTTTTCATATTTCTAGTGAATCTTTAATCAATAAAAGCAAAATAAAGAATTAATAAAGAAAATAAATAATTGAGGAACTATAAATGCAGAGCAGAAAACAACAAATTAATTCGTTATCAGAAGATTTTATGTTTTTTCACCGAGGCCAACATTGAGAAACTAGGTAATGAAAATGTATTCTCAAATACGATTGATGCCTTTAATACTCGTAAATAATGAAATGTCTGTTTTTTCAATATTTACATTATAATAGTATTTTATACTCTCATTCCAAAAATAAGTACTATTCCGAGGTCAAAGTAAATCACTCAAACATGAAACTGACAAATTAAAGATTTTCAGTTATTAATTTTTAAAAATTAAAGTAAAATAAACGGCAAACAACGACAGTGACGGCAAACAAATCCAAAACTGTTCTCTAGTGAGCACATTTGCAAATATTGATTTTCGGGATTGCTGCTCTCAAAGATAGCACGATTTAACAATACAATCATGTAAGTCAAAAATTGAAAATTTCGAAATTTTCATGGATTTGTCTCTGAGCTGTCTGTCAATAGGCGTATCAAAGTTGATCTCTCGTAAAAAGACAGGATATTTATATAATAACATATTTTCCTAACGTAACTCTGCCAAGCCGAATCAACAATATATTATCATTTCATAATGGTTAGGGCTAAAAAACATCAACTTTTTCGTACATATCTTTATATATTTTATCGGAAAGTGCATATATTTACATATTTTATCCAAAAGAACATATTTTTACATATTACTGCAATTTAAAAAAAATTAATTATTCATTTTACCTATGTTTTTGATAAGGAGTCTTCCAGAGAAATAATTCAGCACTGTCAAACATTTTTCTGCTGCGTCTCTAAAATGATTTGATTATTACATCGCATTGAAATAAGTCAGTCTAAATACCGACAATTTTGTAAATAAAAGGGCAAGGCGACGCTCCAATCCGTAGCTGCTGGTGTGTTATTTTTCGGCACAAGTAACGCAGAGAACAGAAAGGAAGTTTCGTTTGTGAAAATGATACGTTTAGCAGGTGATATCATGCAGCCACCTCGCATCTTTCCGGGGTGTCCCTCGAGCTTGATACCCTTCACCAGAAACTAGACGCACTACCTCAAGAGGCGCCGTTCTTGTTGTTACGGTGATCGCTGTAAATGATAGGATTATGAGGAGAATAATGTTTAATGTTGGTCTTTATGTTAATGAAACAGAACAATATGCATCAAGAGAAATGTGTTTTAATAAAATAGAATTGATAGAATGATAATTAATGTCACATATTTCTTACTTTTTAGTACATATTTGTGTATATTATAATACATATATATGTACTTATTTTCCCTCTTTTTAGTCCATAATTATCCGGTCCGTAGTGATAATGTATCAGTAGCATATCGGGACAAGTCCTAGATATTCTAGACTGCACAACTTAAAAAGTTATCACACCACAGTCATTATTCCCAGGAAATAAAAATAATAAAAATAATAATAATAATAATAATAATAATAATAATAATAATAATAATAATAATAATAACAACAATAATTTAGTTAACATCAGATTTCTTCCACAACATATTTTGTTTCTGATCATTAAATATCCTATCACGGACGTGGACACTCAAATACAAGTCCGAAGCAGATACATCCTAGTACAAGCTTCTTTCACGAGCAGACGCAAGGGGAGATACGTCGTTAGAACGTTTCCAAAGACATGGAGCTACTTGAGCACACCGCGCGACATCGACCCTAAACCTGACCTCGATTTTCGCCCCAGCGCCTCGCGTCTCCGGTGAAGCTCCTCTCCCCCACCCCCACCCTCGCCGTGGACCCGCCCACCCGGCACCGCGCCGCCCGCTCCCACTTTACGGCTGCGGAGAGGAATTGTTGCTCTCCGTCATTGCAGCTTTGCTCCGCTCCCCAACTATGTCACGTTGCAGCTACGACCACTATCAGCGGTCATGGAAGGGGCGGTGAAGTTTTTGTCACAGGAGCCATCTCTGGTTTGCATTTATAGGTAGTTTCAGTTTGTAGACCTCAGTGATAAAAAGGAAGAAAAATCTAGGAACTGGAACTCCACGTCTATAAAAAATTCAAGAATGCACGTTGATGGGTCAACTAATTTTTATAAGACTGTACTGTTATTATATGGATTTAACGAAACCGAACGGAGAAACGAAAAGGCACTCGACTGCTAGCGTCCGTTAACAATTTAACTGTCCGCCGCCAGTTAAGAATAATGAAAGCAAAAGTGTAGTAGCTGAAGATGACGTATGACTACATTTATTCCAAGGAATGATATTTGTAGTTTATATGATTTTTCTTATAAGAAAATGGCCCTGCAAAATATATTGAAAACGACCGATAACGAATAAGAGATTCGGTTAGTTATTTGTTGTATACCGACCTAGTGGCACTAATAACTACTACTAACTTATACAACTACTTTCTACATTTCTAACACGAGTTCATCGGTAAACTTTCAAATGTTATATATTAATTTACTGATAACATATTATTCGTAATTTTATCACATGGTAAACATGTAAAAATGGAAACTGAAAAATTGTGTAATATTTTTCTTTTAAAATTCTTATTTAGTTCATTTGTTTTAAGCGTAATGGTACTATTTCCCATATTTTGAAATTAACTAATGGAGTACTCTTTCAAAATAATGATTCACGTTTTATTTGCTCTTCTATACCCAAGAAAGTGTTATGTTCTTTATAGTATTTTCAGAAAAGTATATTGTGGAACTAAACAGTAAACCTTCTTGTATTGTATGGGATTTATATTTCAAAAGCATTTTCTTAAGTATTTTCTCTTAAAACCCCAAGCTATGGATCGCGACTACACGTAAAACGTAAGTCCATACGACACGATACAATAGTACAAATCTCTAAGTGGAATTAAAATGTTGAGTTTTATCGTTCAAAGTTAGAAATGAAATAATTAGTAGAAAATATTTTTCGTTTCAATATCAATTTTATTTCTCACCTATTTTTAATCCTATCAAAAATGTATTCATATACTACCTACTTATTGAAATTTTAAAATATATTTTAATTTATTTTTAGATTAAAAATAAAATAATGCTTTTAATCAATCTATACACTGTGCTAGGAACTAAAAAACTTATGATTATTTAAACTTACACATATATTTAAATTTTGAAAATTAGTGTTGTTCGAAATTTGAATGAAATAATTCAAATTCTGATATTTTGAAAAATCATCACTTACTGTAATTTTATTTACGTGTTTTCAGTATTGTGATACCTTTGAATTCTCTTGCTTTTCAAGAACACAATTGTTACATTTTCTCACATAAATGAGAGTGAACCCCTTTCTTAAAAGAATGTGTCTCTTGTTTTAGGTAAGGACTACACTAGCAGACTACTTTTCCTACCTTACGTGAGTAATGTATTTTTTAAGGGTTTATATATTACGTTATGTGTATTTATTTCGAAATAGTATAAAAAAGATAAATTTAGAATATTTGGAATGTAATTTCCAAGCAATTTGTCGAAGAATTTAAAAATATTTCAAGGTGTTTCTATAGACAGTGCTAAATATAATGCATTGCAAAACTCTTAATGATAAATCGAAGTGTGTAAAAGTAAATTGATCTTAGATTTTCAATTTCAGATTCCTTTCATTTCGTCATTTACTCTTTCCGCATCTTTCTCATCTCGTATTTCCAAGACCCGCATTTACAATATTGTTCCCCGACATTAATAAAGAATTGAAATAATCCATTTTGGACCAAAAAATTTATGAGCATTTTAATAATAAATTTTAATAGTAAATGCAAATTTATTTGAAACTTCTTAAAAAGTAAGTAAATAAATCAAAAATAAAATTATAGAATATTTGATCATTTCATTAATATTTTATGTCAGAACAAGGAATTTATAGGACAAGAGTAGTACCTAATACAGATTGATCGTCAATTACGGTAACTCCTCATGATATTTCATAGCGCTTATTCTATGTTGGCCTGTCATTATCTGATCAATTCACTTTCATGATCTTCGTAAACTTACAATCACAAATATTTGAAGAGTTGCAATATGAATACACGAGTATGTAATGGTTGAAGGAGTGTGATAAAGGAAATCCACTGAATATGAAGAGACCAGATACAAACAAATGAGTCCAAGTGGAAAACAAAACGTTCCATTTATTATAGGCAATCAGATTTAAGTTTATAATTCAGAAAATAAAAATTAGGAAAGTTGGTTTATTTCTCATACAACGTTTCAGAGATCTGTGCGTCTCAATATTCAGGTACATTTCTTTGGAGAAAATACATAAATATTAAAAATGAATCAATAATTATGAAAGAATACATCATGTAAGCGGGAAACAATATTATTTTTCCCAAAGAAATGTACCTGAAGATGGAGATGGATCTCTGAAACGTTGTATGTGAAATAAATCAACTTTCCTAATTTTTACTTACTGAATTATAAACTTAAATCTGATTGCTTATAATAAATGAATTTTTAAAAATATAATAATGACAATAGAAACTTAATAGTCTCTTTTCATCTCGATGAAGTCATGAGAACTGCTAGGTAGAAAATCGAATTGGTAGAGTCGTTGCTGAATCATCGCAGAGGAAGGAACGACAGGAAGGGTTAGGCTCAACAAGTTGCACCGCAACTCCGGCTCTCGCTGCGGTTGCCCGTTGGCCATCGATCCGCACAGCGCGCCCTCCTCCCTCTCCACACCGATTCCCGCTCGCCACAGCCAACACCTTCACTAGCCACCAGGCATTACGCCAGTTTGCTAACTGAATACTTCTTAAATCTCTGAGGCGTTTCATCTTATTGAGTTTTACTTTGATCGAATGTAAATGCATGATGTTCAATTGAGGGAAATGACATTGTTTTTCTTCATTACTGGAAAAGATGTAAAAAAATCATTAGTGTAATTGGAACTATTTTAGATGGACCATTTTATCGTGGGATGAATTCAACAACTCTCGTTGTTGCCTGTATTGAACTTTTCGTTGCTACCTGCAATTCAAATTAATACGTATACGAGTGAGGGCAGATATTCCAGGACTCATGAAACTGTGCACAGATTTGCACGTATACCCATATAACGTCACATGGTCTTTAATAAATAAATAAATTAATAAATAAATAACTCTTGTTGAGATTTGTTATAGTATTCGGAAAAAAGATTACACTCCATCTCATAAATTTCCTGATATTTTTCACATAACATCGAGCGGTAAAACACTCTTTCAGAGTGAATCGTGGAAATGCTGATTATTTCATCTTTTAGAGTGTCTCTTGGCGCTTACCCTTGAGTTCCGGGTACCGGGGTTTCAAACCAGGTCAACCCATGTGGCATTTGTGGGAAACAAAAACAAACATTGGTTTTGCGGAAGACTTTCTACCAGCCTTTGTCTCCAACTCCCCACTACTTGACAATTATTCAAATCATTTCACCCATCAAAACCCTCTGTCAATATCTCAGGTATGTCCGGAAAGTCTGACGATGATAATAAGGAACAACGCACACTATGGAGGTTGCAACAAATCGTCTTTCAAAATTTCTAATTAAGTGCCAATTGGAGATATTTCCCAGTTTCTCAAAAGGTGTCTAAAGACTTTTCAAAACCCCTAAAAAGGTGTCAATTGGTGTAAAAATTAGGTTATCAAAGTTTCAGCTCGATCGGATAACGTTATAAAATTCTTCATCACGATGTGAATAAGTATCTGATGATCTGACTAAAACGTTTTGATTATAAAAAACATTTTATTTTGTTTTTTTCCTCTGTGAACGCCTTATAAAATTGTTATTTTTCCACATGTATACTATTGTTATTATTTACCAATAGTAGTAGCAATAATAAGTAAAAGTATACACGGTGCTTGTGATCTGAGCTTTGAAAATTATTTGGAAAGTAGAGAAACATTAAAAGTGGAGAAATGAAACGCATGCGTCTGAATCTACATATTCTCGTGCGTATGAAGTTCAATTTCATTTCTGAAAGCATTCATTTCTGAAACACGAATAATTTCGAACTCATTAACTGAGCTGTCAATACTGCAACTCTATCTAAATCTCGTTTGAAAGTGGACATGTAAAAAAACATGACAATAGAAATCGCAATCAACGATCAACAAATGCATGCAGTAAATCAATTAAATCATGTAAAAATCAATTAATGCAAGTAAATCAATGAAGTGCATGCAAAGTTTCTTCATGAAGTATTGTTGTACGCTTTTCATTAACGTCATTACCTTTAAAATAAATTTTACAAGTCAAATTTAAATTATAACATTTCATTTTACTCTCTTTTTAATCTCTTGTGCGCAGATTATAAGGGATTTTCTTCAATAACACAAACACACTAAAGAAAGTTTTGAGACCCAAAGACTTTACACATGTTTTTTCTGTGTGTTTGGACGCGCTAAATTCAAATTTGAAACCAGAATTGCGCCACCACCCTCCAGTTTTTTAAATCCCAAAAACCCTCAAATTTACAATCTACAATTTCACAGTGAGTTTTCGCTATTTAAAAAAATTGGAGGGTGGGGAACAATTCTGGCTACAGATTCACATTCAGCACGTCGAAACACATAGGGAAATATGTTTCCACTCTTTGGGTCTCACAACTCATTTTTGTGTATGCCTGTGTAATTAATTGCAAGAGGGACCTGGCTCTTAATATGGAAACCCTGCAATTTTATTACAATGTTTTCATAAGAACTTTCTAATAAAATTACTTGAACTGTACTCTGTAATGTTAAATGTACTAACAAAAAGCAATATTATTGAATAAATATTCTACTCCCTTCTTTGGAAGTTATGTAAAACACGCATGTTCATGTTTCTGCAAAGTATCACTTCTAGAGTCATATTTCAGTTTTACTAAATTTAACAGCCATTAAATCATAATTATTTGCATTACCTCGTTCGTCGGTTGCCGGTGTGCCTAGTAGATTTAGATTAATCTGCGCTGCCACATGTGAGGGCACATACCATTTCTCATAATCCTCTTTGGAGGCCTCTTTGCGGGGCCCCCGGGGCCGCAGTTGCTCGATATTTGCCGCGTCCCTGGGGCCCCGAGCGCATCACACACAAGGCGGCCGCCGTCCACGGGAAAGGCGCCGGGGCGGGGCAGGGCGGGAGGGGGCCGGCGCTCACGGCTCCGGAGGCCCCGCCGCTTTGACGCTGCGCTAAGTCCCCGAAGCCTCAGAACACCGCCTCCCCTCCCAGCGACATGGACCGCGGCGCAGCTGCCGCCACCGCCAATGCCAGGCACCGTCCGTTGCCAATGCCAGGCAACGCAGCGGCCGTTCCTGCTGCCGCCACCGCCACCGCCGGCACCGCCGTCACCGCCACCAATGCCACCAGTGCCACTAGTGTCACCAGTGCGCCACCACCATTACCGCTACCACTGCTACCACCACCACTACCACCTCCATGGCCACCACTACCGCCTCCACGACCACCACCACCACCACAAACACGACCACCACCACCACCACCACCACAACCACGACCACCACGACCCCACCACGACCCCTCCACCACCACCACAACCACCACAACCACCACCAGCACCACCGCCGCCACCACCACCACGACCACCACCACGACCACCACCACTACCACCACCACTGCCTCCACCGCCACCACCGCCACCTCCACCCCTACCGCCACCACCGCCGCCTCCACCGCCACTACCACCACCATCACCGCCTCCACCACCGCCATCGACTCCCTCACAACCTGCACCTGCACTGCCTGCAACATCAGCGTCCACGCAACCACCGCCACTGTGCGGTATTCTCCTCCTCCTCCTGACAGAGGAGACAACATCATTCACCAGTTACTCAACCACCACTGCTCCTTCTGTCACCGTCACCGCCATTGAACTGGAACCGCCAAGTCCGCCATCGCCACCGTAGCTGCCTCCGCCGCCTTCACCACGAGAACCATTCCATCCACAACATCTCCCCGTCGCCACAGACCGCCGCCTTCGCCTCCTCCGCCGCCTTCGCCTCCTCCTCCACCTCCGCCGTCACCACCGACGCCACCACACCACCACCACAACCACCACCAGCACCACTAGCACCACCACGACCCCACCACCACCACCAGCACCACCGCCACTACTACTACCACCACTGCCACCACCACCGCCGCCACCACCACCACCACCACGACCCCACCACCACCACAAACACCACAACCACCACCTCGCCACCTCTGCCACCGCCGCCTCCGGCACCTCCACCGCCTTCACCTCCTTCGGTGCCTTCACCTCCTCCGTCATCTCCATCGTCACCACCGACGCCACCACACCATCACCACCACAACCATCACCAGTACCACCGCCGCCGCCACCACCACCAGCACAACCGCAGCCACCACCACCAGCACCTCCGCCGCCACCAGCACCAGCACCACCGCCACCACCACCACGACCCCACCACGACCCCAGCACCACCGGCTCCGGCACCTCCACCGCCACCACAACTACCGCCTCCGCCGCCTTCACCACCAGAACCCTTCCCCCACTACACCTCCGCCGCCACCGCTGCTCGCCGCTGAGACGCCTCGATGGGCGGGCGCCGCTGATGAGGTGAAGATATGAAGCGGTCGCGCCGAAAGCAGAGCCAGGGGCGCGAGTAATAAGGACTCTCGGGCGAAGGGACGGTCGTGCGGGTCACTGGATGGCACTCCACTGGAGGGCTGGGATTCGCGGAGGGGATTGCAAGACAGAAGAGAGAAGGTCAAGGAGTTTAGTCCTCGGAAACTGTAGGTCGGGGAGCGGCGGTAAAACTATTGCATCTGTCCAAAGCCAATGCAACCGGTTGAATTACTACCTGCACGACGAGGTGCTTGAAAAAAGATTGAATAAGGATAATTTATTTTGCGTCGAGACGAATTTTAAACTGGTGATTCAAAATTTGTGCCACTTAAATTTCGTTTTCCTATCCAATTACTCCGGTTATAGAGAACTTCTGGGGACTAACATTTTTGGTTCACTGTATCAGAGGTTCACTATATCCGATGATATCAAAATTAAATAGAATGTCTCCACAATTATTGATTTAATTAATATAGAGATACAGAAAAATACGTTAACTGTCCAAAATCAAACTTTTAATTTCTTCATTAGTTCTAAAAAGCAATTATTTTCAATTGTTTGCGTCGTACATTTTAGTAATTTTCTCTAGATCTTTCCTCAGAGTTCGTGCTCTCTCCTTACTGCATTCTGTATTGTGTACTGTCTCTAAGTATCGTAATGCTCTCTTGACCACCTTCGGTGCCTCTTGCACAGTTGTAAGTTGCACTCTTCCATAATGTGACCTTTGGCCGATATTTTTTCAAGCTGCCTAGTGTTGGAATTTGTAGCACTGAGGCGATAAATTTTTTTCCGGAGGTAATTCATTTTCTGATTATATTTACTATTACCGAAATTCACCATAACCGGTGTACAGGGTTCATTATAACCGAATTTTCTAATGCTTATTTTTATTATAAGTGAAACGGGACCAGTGACTTAAGTTCATTATAACCGAGAGCTCATTATATCCAAGATCACTATAACCGGAGTCGACTGTAGAAGGTTTCTTCCTTAACAATCCGTTTCGTGTTCAACTTCTCCCAACTTGAGCAGTTGTCATAAGATTGTTTTGTCGCGTTGCTTTTGCATGAGAATGCCGTAAAACCAATTTAAACGAAACTACCTTTTTGTTCATTCAACGGAAATGTTGCAAAGGAATCGTCGAACGGTGTCATCGTGTAGACATTAATGACTAGAGCCCGGATTTTAATGACAAGTCATATATTTTTTCTGAACTTTCGGGTGCATTTTAAAACAATTTATGTACAAACCCAGGTACTGTCGATTAGGAAAACCTATTTTTACTGTGCATATAAAGTCATATTTACACCTTTTTTAGTAAAATGTCATATTTTAGCCAAATTTTGTCATAAATGCATATATTTGTCATAATTTTAAGCTTTCCCTGATACAAAACTATCTTCAGCGACAACCGTAGGTCTTTTGAGATGGAAAACCTGAAAATACACTTTGTGATTCAATGCAACTCTCTAAAAACTGAAGACTGAGAAGAAATTAGGAAACATTAAACGAGAAGTATGCAGTAGAAAAGCAAGACATTTAGTTTGATGGGTTTTAATTTACTGAACTAACGCTAGTTAGTTCCAAGGACTGCAAACCGAATGTACCATACTCACAATCTGTTCTTGAGTGAACTTTGTATTTGTGTTATACCTATAAAGTCAACAGGAATTTTTAAAAAATAAACATGTATAATGACATACTTTATTTTTTAAGGTCATATTAATATAGGTTTTCGGTTATAAGTGGTCTTGCATTTATCGCTGATTTTTAGGTCATTAAAATCCGGGCCCTAATGTAATATATTACATGTGGATGAAACACGTGTGGACATTTTATGTAAACCCTGTGAACTTAAGTGGAACTGTAGGAGGATGTGAAAAATGGAGAGACACGGAGGCTTTGAAAAAACTATGTGACATGTCAGTCATCTCACACCAAGTGTGAGAGAAGCCGTTTTTAGCTGTTTAAAAAACAATGATATAGAAATTGAGTACAGAAATTATATTTTGCGTAATGCATGAGAGGAGCAACCAAGAAAAAAAAAGATAAGTCACCTACACTTTCATATCATGGATAGAAACTAAAACGGTGTCATAGCGAAGGAAGAAAGAATCAAAGGCCTGTCACAGGGTGAAACTTTTTTTTGTAAATATTAATGTTCTGTTGTTAATTTTATTGGTTATATAAATGAATAATATTAGTTTATTTGTCCAATACAGAAACGTCTAATATTGTTTTTAGTATAGTAATTTTAGCTGATTATACGAAATATTCTTATTCAATTCGTCCAATGATTTCCGTATGGAAATATTCTAGAGGCCATGTCCAGAGAATTGGTGTTTTATTGTGCTGATGTATTGGGAAAAAGTCGGGCATATTTAAAAATATATTTCGGTACGTCACACAAGTCCCTTAATGACACAAGTCCCTTTCGATCTCTCTCTTCCCGTTGTCGGCTGTGCGCAGTGTCATTGTCTTCCCCATTGATTTTGCAGCGGATTCAACGTGTTTACAGTGTTTTCAAGTTCCATTTGTTACATCTAAATGTTGATGGGCAAGGGTGCCTCTCTATCACGTCAACAATTCATTTTCTCCACAATAATCTTCTCTCAATATTTTCAGTTTTACCAAAACAGCTCATTGAAGAAATACCATACTCTCTCGTGATTCATAATACAGTAAAAACATACACAACAACAGGAAAACAATACAGTTCGTTTCGAATGAGCACGTCATGTTTATGATCACTAGTCACGAAAGAAAACATTTTCAGCAAATGGAAAAGATCGAAAGAAGAGAGAATATTAATTTATTTTCGAAGAGATTCTAATATCACTGCTGGAGAAGAATCCTCTATGACTACATTTTTTACTTTTCAGATAATAATTTAAACATAATTTTGTAAGAGCTTATATAAATTATCACTCCTACTTTGAATGTCAGTGTGTGATGAATACATTTATTTAGCTTTACTTATTACTCATATTTAATCTCGTCGATATATGCATATTATATGGTATACGACTTAAAAGCAAATTGATCTACCTGACGCGAATTAAAAATATGATAAAATGTAATTAATTGCTCGTGATATTGAATGTATTCACAAGGATGACAAATTACATGCGAGGCAAACTGTGTTCTCTTTGCCAGATTTGCTACTCTCTTAAGAGGCTTTCTTCAAACTTTCTTTGCAATGGATCTTCGCGAGTCATTGTCTGCGTGGGTGATCCCTTATCTCGGGACCCTTGCGTGTTTCCTCAGGAAACTTCTCCATTATTAGTGACGAAATAGCCCTCTGAATTATGAATACGTCAGTCGTTAATCACCACATTTATCACTATCATCTTAATGGAACAGACGACAACTAATAGAATGATTAATTATCATCTAGGGACGCACCATACTCTTCGGAACCACACCTTACTGAATATACAAAGCAGAATGAAAACTGTAAGAGAGAGTTTGAAGCATACTGAGACAAAATTAACACATTTAATTTTTCATTAAATTTTTATTCTATTAGTGTTACGTCATCTACATGATACCTTAATCTAATTTCCTTTTCGAAGAATTCCATTAATGTAATCTTATAGTTTGAGTTTGCGCAATTTTCAATATTGCTTAAAACTCCTTTCTAGGAATCAGAACTTATATGTTCTCAGTCTCAAGCACTTGAGAAGTGTATTTGACATACTGTTTACTTTCTGTTGTATGCAATTGATAGTGTAATGAAATATTTGGTACACATTGAACTTCATGTTAACTCTATAAAACAATACACACAACAATATGTATGACATACATGTAATTAACCTATCTATGTAAGTTACTTATTTTCGTGCCATTTGGAATAATTGTAGTATCGTGATAATCACAAATATAATAATTTTAATATCCGAGTTATAATTCAAAATTAGGTATAAATTATGTTTTAAAGTACGCCATATACTCCCGTCTGCAGCCACGAGGATTGATAAAATCTAAACCTAACAGTAGTCCATTCCAACTATTTTAACGTCCGCTCTTAGTATTTTAATGGCCGCTGCTAGCGCTACGGTTTAATTAGTTGTTTAGTTCGTTCATTACTGTAGAGCAAAATGAATGGTCATTTATATTATTAATAAAGAAGAGTTCATGTAATTTCGTTTTACACTCATTTAGCTCTTGAGGAATGAGGCTGTTAAGCACCAGGTTTTTGCATGTTTTAATTAGTATTCATGCAAGTTATGAGAAAGGTTATTTTTGGTGTTAAGATTTCAGAAATCGTTGAATATGTCTCTCGTTTGTGCAAAACTAAAGCAATATTATAATTTAAAATGTATGAGAACATAATTTATTCTAATTATATGTAGGAATTTCTAGCAACAAACATAAAAACGACGGATAAATGTCAATAAGAACAATTATAATACAAACATTTTATGTGCCTATATCATACCTACGTACTCTATAATCCACAGAAGAAAATTACTAAACTGTTTACGTCTCTTTTAATTTTTTGTGGGGCATTTCCCTCTTTCCAGTCCCGATATAAGTTTTACCTTTCTTATGGGATTTTGACAATTCCTGATAAGTCATTTTGGCCCTAGATTCTTGAAATTACTTTTCAAATTCATAAGTAATATTTATATTAACATTTTATTTTTTCATTATTGTAATTCTACTTGGCGAATAGATTTTTTTCTTATAAATATTCTCCAAAGAATTATATTTGTTTGTTTTGCGTGTATTGATAAAACGCAATATGATGGTCGATTTAACATCTGTACACCACTAGGCAAGAGATATTTTTAAAGAGTGCTCCGTAGACTTTATTTAAAACACTGAATTATTCGCAGAATCTATGTGCTTTGACACAATTGACTGGTTAATTACTGAGAAAACACCTAAGTGATTAATTTTTAGTCTCGCAATTGAGATCGCACTTCGATTTCTGGTATAATAAATCACAAATAGTGTTCAGGAGAACTATTATTTTCTGAGAATATGTATAGAAACCCACATTCTAAATGTAATAGAGGGCATTGAACATTTGCCGAAGACTTTCATTTAACAATGGAGTGTAGTGTCCCTCTGTAGGAAATAGAAATTTCTTTCGCGTATCACTTTAGGAAAAGGTCTTACTTTTTATTTCACAATATGCTCACAGGAAGCTTTATGTGTTTTCTAGTACAGTAACTTATATGTTTCGTACTCGCCTTTGCCAAATGTGTTATTTTTTACCCCACTTGTTTTTCGACGGTTTCCAATACAAGAACATGTCTGTAGTTTATCTAATGAGATAGAGGTCTTTACAATTGAGAGGTGGGTAAATGCGATAACACACAAGCCGCAAAGATACTTAAAGATCATTATCACCTTGATTTATTGCGCTTGCTTTTGGCTGTTTTTCAGTTCATGAAAGTCGCTGTTTTTCAGAATCAGTAGATGAGAGAGAACCTAGTGAAGTGGCACAGAGCGTAGCGCGCTTGCTTCGCAGTCGGGAGGCCCGGATCCGAATTCCCAGGATGACCATCCTAACCGCGGTTTTCTTTGTTTCTCGCGGTCATACAAGTGAACATGGTTCCAAAATGACACCCATCATCTTACAATACCACATCACCTCGTAATTCACAGGCTGGCGACCAACTGCTTTGAATAACCTCTTAGGGTGATCATCACGTATCCCATGCGAAATAAATATTACTATTACCACGACCACCACCACCACGTCCACTATCATTACCACTATCACTATCACTACCACTACCACTACGACTACTACTACTACTATCACTACTACTACTACTACCACTACTACTACTATCCCTACTACTACTACCACTACTACTACTACCTCTACTACTACTACCACTATTACTACTACTACTACCACTATTACTACTACCACTATTACCACTACTACTATTACCACTACTACTATTACCACTACTACTATGACCACTACTACTATTACCACTACTACTATTACCACTACTACTATTACCACTACTACTATTACCACTATAACTATTACCACTACTATTATTACCACTACTGCTATTACCACTACTACTATTGCCACTACTATTACCACTACTACTGTTACCACTACTACTATTACCACTACCACTATTACTATTACCACTAATACTACCACCACTACTATTACTACCACTACTAATAGCACTATCAGTACTACTACTAGAACTACTACTAGATGATACAGAGCAATTGTAGCAACATTTCGTGAGTGATCGTGCACCTTCCCTGTGCTCTCCTCCTTCCTCCGCACGGTCATTGCACTCTCACGTCGGCTGGCGAGTGCGATGCGAGAGTCAATGGGAGTATCGAGAATCGATAGGACGATAAGAGGGCGTCACCCGGCAACTAATCCTCTTCTTTATCGGAAACTCAATAAAATAAACTTCAAACTTGCGCGTAAGTATCGGCAGAGAAGCGATCGCTGACAGCGGAAGGAGGAGGAGCGCAGCGCGGGAGGGGGACTTCTTATGACGAGCTTCCGATTAAGTAGCTGTGTCGCGTCGCCCCATTTTGGGCTTCGACAAGCCTGGGGAGGGAAGAAGAAAAACCTGTATAGGCAATTTCCTTTATTAGGTTAGATTTGAAATTTTGCCCTTCCCCTTTCCACGTTTCTTCCTTTAATGGAAAATAAATGGTAATACAGTTTTCGAATGATGGATTTGATATATCTAAGGGTGTTTGCTTATACATTGAATGGGAAAGTTGAGATCTTAGTATGTTTCAATTTGTATCGCCCTCTTTTGATGAAATTTATATATTGGGAGAAAAATTGGTTAAACAGTATATATACTTCTGATTGCGTACAAAATGAAAATGAAACATCACATTTCTCCATTTTTCACTTCTTGGTATAAATATTTACATTTTTATGGCCAATAAGATGGATCAATGGCTAATAAAGAGTTTTGATACTACGCATTTTTAATTGCAATAAAAGGTCCGTGAGTTAATGCTTACTTAGTCTAAATCTTTCTTTGAACGGTCGTAAGGAATTGTTTATCTAATGCTGAGCGTGAAATGTTCTCCGCTGATTTTCGTGTGAGTTTCTACTGTTGTGATTAATACACTGGCAAATAGAATGTAGTAGTTTATTTAGTTTGAGCAGACTAATGCGGTTAATTACTAATCGAAGTTGCACGCATGACAATATTCGGAACTTTTGAAATTATTTTTCTTAAAGTGTTGAAACTCAACTTGAAACGGCCAGTCCCCTTACCATACGATACATCATGTAGTGGCCCGGTAAATGCATCGATATACACTCTAATATTGCTATGCGATGGAAGCACAAAGACTTTGACGCTTGTGATCGAATTGCACGGAATGTCAAGTAAACATCTCGATTTAACAAGGATTTTAAGATTCTGAGCGTTCAAAATTTCGGTTAACCGATTACCCACTGTCGGTTAAAAACGAAGCAAATAATCTCAGGAGTATACATCTGAGCCTATATCTACAATTACATTGTGACTAGTGAAGAAACAAATGAGTGCGGAAACGGCGAAAGCAGGAATTATTACACTACCATTCTCTTTCGGTGAACAAAAAAGCTGTTACTCGAGACAATAGTTTATCCAGAGCTTCTCGTCCGCAAATGTAAATAGAAACGCGGAAATGATAAATGAAGAGCTTCCGTGGATATATCAAATTTATGTACGTTTTAGATACGTAAAATGTCCCTAAATGAAGACTATTAATTTGTATTTCGTGTTTTGGTATATTATATATTTCAGTTTTGGACTCGTGCATTTGGCTTCCTTCCACATTCGTAATTCATTTTTTAGATGTCTCAGCCCTGAAACAATCAAGTACGGGTAAAGTAATGGAGTAAAATGTAAACTGAACGTATATTTTGATGAACGTCGTAAGACAAAATTTCCTCTGGTTGGTCCCCTTAACATGTAAATGAGCAGTCGTACAATCTGAGGGAAAGGCATTGCCGGCGAGAGTGAGCCGAGGACGTTGCGTCCCCGATGCAGGGGCGCGCAGCCCTTTCGCCTCAGCGCCGCTCGCGCAGTCACTCCCACGCCACGCCCGGAGGCGCCGCATGGCAATGCCCCAAACACCCTCTGGTCACAACGGCCCACTCGCTGCCTTTCTCTTCCCGACTTGCCCTCCCCCTCTCTCTCTCTCTCTCTCTCTCTCTCTCTCTCTCTCTCTTTCTTCTTCTCTCTTTCCCTCCCTCCCTCTCTCTCTCTCTCCCTTTCTACGTATCTCTTTCCCTCCCTCTCTCTCCCTCCTTCTCTCTTTCGCCTTGCTGTCTCTCTCTTGCCCTGTCTTTATCTTCCTGTCCCTCTCTTGCCCTGACCCTCTCTCTTCCCCTGTCTGTGTCTCTTCCCGTCTCCGTCTCTTCCCCTGTCTCCGTCTCTTCCCCTGTCTCCGTCTCTTCCCCTGAGTGTCTCTTCCCTTGACTGTCTCTTCCCCTGACTGTCTCTCTTCCCCTGACTGTGTCTCTTCCTTTGTCTGTGTCTCTTCCCCTGTCTCCGTCTCTTCCCCTGACTGTCTCTTCCCCTGTCTCTCTCTCCCATCTGCCTCTCTCTCCCATCTGTCTCTCTCTCCCATCTGTCTCTCTCTCCCATCTGTCTCTCTCTCCCATCTGTCTCTCTCCCCCTCTGTCTCTCTCCCCCTCTGTCTCTCTCCCCCTCTGTCTCTCTCCCCCTCTGTTTTTCTCCCTCGTTTCTCCACCTGAATCTCCCCCCTCTCTCTACCTGTCTACCTGAATCTCTCCCTATCTTATTATTTCTCTCTCTCTCTCTCTCTCTCTCTCTCTCTGCACATGCGCATTCGATTTTCCCAGAACTTTGTTAAATCTTTACCATAGACTAAAGAGGTCTTACATCTTTACTCTATGTCTTTACCTTGCTTCACCCTTGCAGTTCATCCCAGATATCGTTAGTCAAGCTTTGCCATAGTTTGAGTATTTCAGTTTAGTATTTTAGATTTGAGATTTGATATTTTGGGCGTTTTACTTATTTTGCATAATTTATCAAGCATATTAATCTCATCTTATAGCATTTAGCACACTGATTCTTCAGGACTTTAATGTACACTTTGAATTGATTTTACTATTATTCCTGAGTTTGAGTTAGAAAGTGTTACTGAAAGTGTCTGCTTCATCCTACCCGCAGTTACATCGTTACCGGCATATCCACACAATAACCTAATGACCACTGTAACACTTATGCATTGTACGCAACACAGGAACTCAGCGAGATGACACGGTTTTCCTAATCTCAAGGACTTCCTGTCTGGTTCATATCCTGCATAAAGTCTGTTCCGGCTGATATCCTGTAGAGGAAGGTATCTCTGCGGTTCCTTGATTGCAGAACATAGTAAATGCACTTGCGATGCAGAAGTAGGTCACGGTAATATCCTTCAAGGGTTGCCTCCAAAAATTCTCAAATTGCTAGATGAATATTCTTAATTATAGTTACACGAGTTCTAGATGTAATATCTTTTGTCAAAGTGATAGTGTCTTTATTAAGGACGGAGCGGTGAACGAATTAAACTAGAAGCAATATGGAATAAATTATGTTTGTACGTACTCGTTATCTTTCAAAAAACTCTCTTACAATCACTGATATAATTTACAATTAAGTAAAATGTGATCTTTTAACAAGTCTATCAAACATTAAATTAGATCCCTCCATTTCTGTTGTCTTTGAAATACTGAAGCTATTTCATTGCAAAAGTCTGCAATATTAACAACAACAACAACAACAACAACAATCCACTGTAGGATTAAACTTTCGTTCCAGCAACTAAGAGATTAGAACCTCTAAACATTTAGTCTTCTGGTTTTATAAAGTTTGTCTTTATGATTTTACCTGTTACAATATCACCACGAAAGAATTGGTCGTACATTTCAAATAACAGTAAGCTCCCCTATAAAATCTGATTGCGGCTTTCTTGCAGAGAATCTACATCACCGGGGCGTCCAGGCAATTGCTTTTAGGGAGACTATCAACAAAAACACGCAAGTCTCATTTTGAAACTTAGGACCCTTTCTGTCCCTAGAACAGCACTCACAGGAAAGACAAATTTAGTACGAGGGACGTGGCGGTCGTGATGGAACGGAATGAAGTTCGTGGGCGGTCTCCTTGCTGCTAACGAGGTTCCTCTTTACTAGACGCCGTCTGGTTTTTAATGTCACAATTAACATAACTCCATTTTAACCCTAAAATGGTCGAGCTGGTGCATTGCATACACTACCATCGCGGTACCAAAAATGACGAACACGGATCGTACACAATATGAAACATAAGCATCGTATTTTCGGTTTTATCATTAGTGCCGCTCTATCATTATTTGGGGTATTTGACGTTCTTGTTATCATTCTGGACAGTACCATATTTCTCTCATCAATTCCGTGACAGTATCAGTGGGAATCTAAAATGGTACATCAATTCTGTATGTCAAACGTATGCCAAACTGTTTTTGTGAAGCACTCTACCTGAGGGTATGATAGGCGACGTTTCTGTGTTTGTAAAGAACGTTGAGTGAATTGTAGGAATATTATGTGGAGTCGATTTACTACATTAATAAAGTAATAAATATATATTATCTATTGTTTAACAAATAACTAAATTTTATTAATATTACATTTTTGTTTTTCTCCATGTATGTGTATATATATACATATATATATATATATATATATATATATATATATATATATATATATATATGTGTGTGTGTGTGTGTGTGTCTTTATTTAATTGTGGAGTCACAATGAGCACACCATACTGGTTCAGAGCTGCCCAGGAGGAGGGGGAGGGCATATAAGAGAACTTCCGTCAGCCCTCCGCTTAATTGCGGTTTCGAAATTTTTTTAATTGAAAACAAAATTTAGTTTTACTTTTAATTCAAATTAACTGTTATAAATTATTTCCGTGACATGTAGTGATGAATTCTGTTTATTGGGATTGGTTTGAAAGAAAGGTTTCTCGTAGATTTATTGCCACCGTTTCCTTGTTTTTTGGATGCCACTGCAATGGTTGGATAACATTTTTTTAAAAGTAGATGATTAAGTAATTAAGAGTAAACTGCATATTTTCAAGGAAAATGTGATAACCAAACAAACCAAATGGAAACTTCAGAAATTGGATTCAATGATATTGAATGCTTAGATTTCCCCTCAGATTTGGACAGTGATCATAATAGAGAATAATTAAATAATTATTCGGGAAATGAACTTGAAGACGAGGTAGCGGCAAGAGGTCTCAATGGATACTCCAGAAGTGAGAGTGAGCAGATGAGGTCTGTGAAGTGCCCTACACTAAGCAACAAGACAAAAGATTACTTTGATCATTGCAAAACACCTAGTAAAATATACAAAAAGTGTTTATTCGTCATAAAAGTTCGTGTGATTTTGATAATTTTTTAGTTTAATTGTTAAAGCAATTTGCTACCTTTCTTCTTATAATGTACATATTGATAATAAGGTTTTTATTTGAAGGAATTACAATATTAAAAATATTTTTCTATTCTTTTGAGATTATTCACATTTATGATGTATAATTTAAAATTTTGTCGATAAAACATTTTATAACTAATATTTATTTACATAGTGGTAAAAATTAAAAAGTAGCTTGCAAAGTAAAATTACAATTACACTGAAATAAATGTTTCAACAAAAAGGCTTATTAGAGAATTGTACGTCAATACGTATTGGTACAACAATTGTACCAATTAAAAGTACCTGTTTTTATTCTTTCTTTGCAATGTAAAGATGCCATTTAGATTATTTCTGATTGGATGATCGGAAAAGAGAAAGGGATTCGGAAATAAAAGAAATAAAAGACTCAGGAAAAAGTTGAGGGAAAGGAGAAGAATGGCACGCTTTGTTGTGGCTGCATCTCTGGAAGGACAATCCTAAGAATATGGAATAATCTCTGTTTACTCCAAAAACCTTCGAAATGTTATACGGATGAAGGAAAGGAGACAAATGTCAGCTTCCGCGAAGAGCTTTGTCAATGCAATGAGAAATGCTCAAGGACCGAACACCGGGAATGAGAAATGCAGCGGGTTTCTCCGATGGCAGAGATTATTGCCGATACGAAAAAGTCTGTTTTGCAAAAAGATCCTGTTCGTCTAAAGATCAACCTTTCGAAATGTTCTTCTCAGTACAGGATGGCCATATTCAAAATGTTTAGAGTCAAAATGTCAAAAATTAAATATGACTAGGATAGCATTTAATGATATCCGGTAAGCAAATTGTACAAGACTAAATCAATATATTCGAACATAGAGGTATCATCGCCACAATTAGTAAACACTGTCCTAGGATAGTAAATTGGTTTCCTTTTGGTTCATACAATTATTTATTAAATATATTAATATAATCATGACAACTTTAATATTCATAGTTAAAAGAAGGAAATAGTACATACACTACCCCTTCTACTTCCTTGACATATGTACCCAGTGCTCTGAACATATAGAATAAGTATGGTTGAACGTGTTGATCGAATGGACTTGCTAGGATATTAAGACACCTAGAAGAACGTTTTAGCTTTGGATATTTCTACATAGTGGACTTTTTATTTCTAAACAAAGTCAAGAGAGCATTATTTAATTGGGCATTATGGAATGTACTTCTTTTATAAACGTACAATTTGGACTATTTATTTTGGACCAATCTCTAGGAAGGCCTCCGATCGGAGAACCACAAGGCGGCAGCGCGCGTTCGAAGAAACTCCCGTTTGTTTCCGCGGCGACGGGAGGGGGATGGAGGTGGCGATTAATCAATCTCGCGTTTCTCAGCCAATTGCATCTGGACGTGCGCGCTCGCCGGCTCGCCGCCTCCACCGCCATCCATCAGTGGGCGTCACGCCCGACTCAGCCGGAAGCTCCGCGGGTCTCCGTGGCGCCCTCTCGCGCAGTGCGCCACCTGGCGCAGCCAGCCAGCCCGTCCGCCCGCCCGACGCCCGCTCACTCGTCCGCTCACTCGTACGCTCACTCGCCCCGCTCACTCGCCCGCTCACTCGTACGCTCACTCGCCCGCTCACCCGCCCGCTCACTCGCCCGTTCACCCGCCCGCTCAGCCGCCCGCTCACTCGTCCGTTCACTCGCCGGCTCACTCACCCGCTCACTCGCCCGCTCACTCGCCCGCTCACTCGTCCGCTCACTCGCCCGCTCACTCGCCCGCTCACTCGTACGCTCACTCGCCCCGCTCACTCGCCCGTTCACCCGCCCGCTCAGCCGCCCGGTCACTCGTCCGTTCACTCGCCCGCTCACTCACCCGCTCACTCGCCCGCTCACTCGCCCACTCACTCACTCGCCCACTCACTCACTCGCCCACTAACTCACTCGCCCGTTCACCCGCCCGCCCACCCGCCCGCTCGAGCACCGCGGGCAGCATGGCTCTGTCTTGGGGGATGGGTCTGTCAAGTGCACAGCGGTCGGGGAGAGGGCGGGAAGCTGCTAGCAGGACACCGGAAGGTCGGCCTAGACTAGCGGGATGGAGGAGTTTCAGCAGTGCCAGTTGGAGCCGATCTGAACCGACGGAGAGGTGAAGGGATGCCGGCGGGGCCAGTTTCGGTCGATCTGAACCGACTTGAAGTGAACAGAGGTCAGCAGTCTAGTTTGGGAAGATATGAACCTACAAGGGGTGAAGAGAGGTCAGGATGGCCAGTTTGAGCCGATCTGAACCGACGGAGGAGTGAAGGGATGTCGGCAGGGCCAGTTTGGGCCGATCTGAACCGATTAGGGGTGAAGAGAGATCGGCAGGGCCAATTTGGACCGATCTGAACGGACGAAGGAGTGGAAGGTCCGTGCGTACAGGCGACGAACCCACGAGTAGTATTCGTCCCCCCGCTAAGCGGAGGTCAAGCTGTTTTATAGGTCTTTACTGCAGAGACGCTCTTTCCGAGGCGGAGCTGCGCAGCATGCTTACGCGGGCGCCAGCTGTCTGAGGCACACGACAGCTCTCTGTAATTCAAACTTAAACTAGTGGTGCTTAACAGCAAATCTTTATTAAAGCGGGTTCGACTGTATCAGTTAGGGTATCATGCTGTTGTACCCAAGTTCGCGGATTCAAACATGATCAAAGCCGTGACTTTTTCCTTGCGAAAAAGTTCCTTCGTAGGCCTTCCTTCGAAGGTGAAGTAAAGACGACTGTTCCATGTTGTAGATTTACTGCATGTAAAAGATCTTCAAGTGTAAAATAATCCTCTGAGATAAACACAAAATCGCTGTTTCGTCGCCCGAGTCATACCATCTTTCTCCGCTAGATGGTGAAAAGATGCCCTAAAAAATTGCACTCTTGCAATTTTCGAAAACTCAGAGATTTTAACGAACACTAGACCTGCGTCATTCTCTTAAGCGTCATTTAAACTTCCCGAGTACAAAGTTTAATCCAAAAAGTTTGTGCCAAAATGTTTGGTAAATAACTGGTATTTATATAACAATGTGTATTTTATTTTAACGATTCAACCATTAGAGACTCAGGACTCGGAGTCATACGGATTCGTTTCCGCCCTCAAACGAGTCAGATTCCAAAGCTTCGAAGCAGTTCACTTGTAACAAAAAGTCACTGGTCACTGTCAACATGTCACTGGTCCCGTTTCATTTACATTACAAATAAGCATAAGAAGATTCGGTTACAGTAAACCTGATTCGAATATAGTGAACTTAGGAAATACGTTCTGGAAATTAATTGGATCGCATACGTTATTAAGCGAGTATAAGGGTCTTTGGAGACTGAGACGGTGTTTGAACAATGCAAGAGGCATTGAAAGGTGCAAGACTGCATTACGACATTAGAAACAGAGAACAAAGCATAATCAAGTATGGAAAGAGCAAGAACTCTGGAGAAGGATCTAAAAAATTACTATTGAAAAATGTATGAAGCAAACAATTGAAATAATTGTATTTTTAAGGATCAATAAAGATATTAAAATTTTCAGGTCGTGCTGTTAATGTATTTTGATGTATCTCTATGTTAATAAATTGAATCGTTGAATAGAAATTCCGTTAAAATTAGATGTCATCGAATATAGTGAACACCGGATATAGTAAACTAAAACCGTTAGTCTCCAGAAGTTCGCTATAACCGGAGTCAACTGTATTGTACACTCGGCTTATTCTTTGCGTTCGTTCACTTATCATACGGGGTCGGGAGTTGCCCATGTACTTCAGTAAACTCTAGACATCCCTATGTTGCGCTTTGCGCCTGTCTGGTCCTCCCACGCCAGCGCTGGGGCGGCGTCAGCGGCGACCATTTGCGAGACGGCGCCAAACAGCGGGGCGTCCAGGCGTTGGTTTAATTCCTCCCCTGCGCGGAGCTGGGGGAGCCGACGGCCAGGTTTCATTTTCCCGAATTACGCGAGTTGTTTTTAGAAAAAAAACTTTTTTAATTAAAAATATCCATCGTCGATCTGCAGGCTGCATGCGGTCTCACGCGCCTCACGGAGGCAGCGGGCAGATAGTGGCGCCTCCCACCTGCCCATCTCCCGTGCGGCTGCTTGCGGAACTTCGCAAATACGCGGCAACAGCGAGCTCGTATCCTTGTAATGGCGTGTCTTGTTCTTTGTACTTTATATTTTGTGAATACAAGTATTATACACATTCAAGTTTTACGACGTGTTAAAGTTATTCGATTTTTAAGAAGTATTGTACTTATTCGACTTTAACGAAGTGCTGTACTTATCCGACTTTGAAGAAGTATTGTACTTACTCGACTTTAACGAAGTATTATACTTATTCGATTTTGACAAAGCATTATACTTATTCGACTTTGTCTAAGTATTGTGCTTATTCGACTTTGACAAATATTTATGCTTATTTGACTTTATTCGAGTTTTACGAAGTGTTAAGGTTATTCGATTTTTAAGAAGTATTGTACTTATTCGACTTTGACGAAGTATTGTACTTATTCGACTTTAACGAAGTGCTGTATTTATCCGACTTTGAAGAAGTATTGTACTTACTCGACTTTAACGAAGTATTATACTTATTCGATTTTAACAAAGCATTATACTTATTCGACTTTGTCTAAGTATTGTGCTTATTCGACTTTGACAAATTATTATGCTTATTTGACTTTGACAAAGCATTATACTTTTTCGATTTTAACAAATCATTATACTTATTCGATTTTGACAAAGTATTAATCTTATTCGATTTTGACATAGCATTATTCTTATTCGATTTTGACAAAGCATTATACTTATTCGATTTTGACAAAGTATCATACTTATTCGACTTTGACAAAGAATTATATTTATTCGACTTTGACAAAGAATTATACGTATTCGACTTCGACAAAGTATTATTCGTTTTTTACGAAGCATTTTTCTTATTCGAATTTCAAGATGAGCAGTTTCATTGTGAGTTCTTTTCTTAGATTGTAGAAAATACTAAGAATCAAATTTCATAAAAAACTCTTATTTTTCCTCTTATTTGTTTCTTTTTGAACAATAGAGTATTTTGAATACGCATTGGAAGCATTTTCTTTACGTTTACAAAATCTTAAAATCGGTGATATTATTTCCTACGAAATCTTCAAAATCCGGGGTCTATTTTAAAATAATGTAACCTTATAACTAAACGCAATTGTTAACATTAGCCCATAGAATGTATTAATGAGAGCAAACTTTCTTCAAAGTATTTAATAATTCTACGAGTATGTATTGTCCCGAGTATTTGTACTCCCTTAGATTTTCCTTCATTTGATTTTCTCGTTCTGTAAGCTTAAATTGACTATAACAATATCCCTGGCAGAATTTTGTGTTTTCGCTATAATGTTTCCGACAACATTATTTTTCTTGCTCGTTGCTTATTGTATTGCATTGTTTTATCACGGGAATTACCTACCTTTATTACATTTGCGAAGTAATTTATATCATCAAATTTAATGTCTAAGATAGTGTTCACATACATAATACCGTGTATTTATCTAAGAGTGTAAACAAGTTTATTGCATTTGTAGAATTATGTTAACAATGTGAGAAGATAAACTGTTTTACTCTCAGAGCAAAAGATACAAAGCCAATAATAAATTTAATTATTTATTTTTACTTTCCTGATATACCTGATTATTTCTTTCTTCATATATCCTGAAATACCTGATTTTTCGAAAATTGCAAAAGTTCAATATTTTCAGCTTCTTCCTTCATCTAAAATATTGAAGACGGATATTTTTGTACGAAATCTGTTCTTGAAATCCAGATCCTGAAATAACGGCATGTACGATTTTTTTGACATATAATTAGTTTTCGCTCAATTTTGGGTAAAATTTCAACAATTTTAAACAATTTTTTTCTCAGAAATGGTTCTAATTTTTTTTCTAATTTTCTCCTTGTGTGTATCAAAGAAAGGTAAAAAATTGGTTATAGCCTAATTTCCGGCGAACCCTCTGTATGTTCGAAAATTGCAACTTAGAATTTCAAAACTACAAGATTTTTGTCTTAAACAAAACTGTCAAAAATCAACTCTTTAAAGATGGCCATGTACAATATAAGAAAAAAAGAGAATTTTTCGTGTCATGTCTTCTTGAAATTATACATATGTGTGAGTATATATATATATATATATATATATATATATATATATATATATATATATATATATATATATATAAGCAGGGTGTTGCAGGGTGAATAAGTTTAAGAGAAATTTGATGTATCATATACACGGAAATAATGAACATTATTTCAAAGCTTCTTTCGTCGAATGTTTACGATTAATTTTTCGTAGAAAGAAATTCGCTTGAGTTTTCTGAGACGCACTATATAGGGAGAAGGCTGTTCGCAGAGAAACCTTTAGACAGGCGAAGCGTCTGTGTCTCGTAGATACGCGACGCCTGCGGCTGACACGTGATTTCGTGCACAGAGCGGTTTTGCCTTCAAAACGCTTGTGCTTTCGTCGAATTGGCATGCAGCGGTGATGGTGGCGTTGGTGGTGAAGGTAAGGGAACAAATTCAGTCAAGCGGGGTAAATCGGAACCTCAGACTGAGAATTACCGAGATGTAAGTAATTTGAATGAATGAATGCCTTATTTTACGTGGCGAGACTCAGGCCATAAGGCCTGCTCTTCCGTCTGACCACGCAAATTTCGCTACGCTTCTTTCACCAACCATGGGAGAAAGAAGGTATTACTTGCGCGACGAAACAGGCAATTTGAATTTAGCTCAGAGGCTTCATTTAGGCTTGAGGATCGTTTACATGCAGTAAATCTACTAACATGGGACAGCCAGCTTTACTTCCCCTCCGAAGGAAGCCGTACGAAGGATTTTTTCGCCCTTAAAAAACCACGGCTTCGATCGGGTTTAATCCTGGAACTTGGGTATAACACCCCGATACGCTAACCGTTACACCATCGCCGCTGCATAACTTGGATAGTGTAATGTCTTTGCTGCAGGTGTGTTGTGATACCAGCAGTGTGTCCAGGCAATTACAAATGATTCCAGTACAGGATGCAAAAATATTGAGTTCGCAGATGAGCTATGTTTCCTGGAGGAGCGTGTTGGTGAGAGAGGTGTCAAGTATAGAGACCACGTCCGATGAAATATGAAAATAAGTTTAATAAAATGTAGAACTGCAGAGCATTGTGAAGTTAATACAGCAATGTCTTTAAGATATCTGTTCCGTTATCAAGGCTAGAGAATTCATATACAGAAATCAGGGAAATTTATGAGGCCATTACGCCACCCCACCTGAATTCTACATGTCATACCGGGAACCGTAGCTCAGTGCATCAACTGATGTCACTGCAGCGCCTCTGACCGGGAGGTCCTACGTTCCCACTCCCCACGGAGCCAGGATTTTCGACACTTATCTTTTCAGCTAGGTCGAATCCAGTTGCTGTCTGGAGGAGAATTCTAGCGGCCGGCTGTTCTGATCGGTAGTTTTCCGTGGTTTCTCCGATCAACACCAGGCGAATGCCGGTGCAGTACCCTACCAAACGGGCCACGGACCGCCTGCAATCTGTCCTTCCCCTTCCTTGTCATATCCTCTCCCCTTACACACACACTTACACTTACATACACTACACTAAAACATATTCTGGGAGACCGGTCGGGAGCTTAGAGCTTGTCCCGGCTGGGGCGGTGCCCCGCTGGTGGGAGAGTCCTGGTTAGGGGGAACCCCACTAGCCGACGGTAGGTCGGCGCCGGATCTCGCCATCCGGCGAGGGAAGATCACCGCCATCTCCCGAGGAAAAAACATGCCCTACACTAACGGGACTAATGACCAGAGCAGTTGACGCGCCCGGAAAAACGAAAAAATCAATCAATCAATCAATCTACATGTCATGGACGCAATAAACAGAAATTACTGTCCCACACTTTTGCCCTTTCGAGGTCACTTTCTCATAAGTTCCGACACATCTCCGCTTCCACAATCTCTAACCTCGTTAGCGTTGACAGTGGTTTTCGAAGCCCTTACGTAAATGTTTTAAAAATAAAGACACCCAGCATAGCGCCTGTCCCGGACGCGACCCCATTTCGGATAACATAGAAAAGCAATATTTCTCTCGCTTACATGTTTGAGCAAAATATCCATTGCTTCTCTTACGTAATACTTTATGTACTATTATACGCAGGTACCTTTACCATTACAGTAGTTCAAAGACATATAAGAGTCATAGAGAGTGAGAAAGGAAAATGGTGAGCAGAATAATTTATTGAAGGTGGCGTTCGTAAGACAATTGTTAAGAACTCTCCGTTATCGAAACACAATGATATCTGAAGTTTCATAAAGTTAAAAGATTATTAGACCTAATCACAATCCAGCATTCTCTTAAAACTACGTAAATGTGTTCCAAGCAAAGGATAGTAACGCCTTCGCTAAAATTTCTGTAAATAAATTTCAGTTAAGTTGAGTAAAACGCTTTGCGATGTAAGTGCCTCTGGTTATAGGAAAAGGATCAGAGATGACATATTTTAAACTAAAGGGACTTATATTAATTTTCATCGCTGATTGACACAGTATTTTAAAACATTCGTTTTCATTTGACATCTGGTTGGTAGCGTGTCCCAACATGCCGCAAACGCCGGATCAGTGGGCCAGCGAGGGATAAACTGCGTAGAGTGTGCGAGGGAGGAAGGAATAACGGGCAGGCGCCGCGCGGGCGAAGGAGGCCAAGGGTGCGAGGTTTGCCGTCCCCTGTCGATACAGAGCCTCGCTGAGCGCCGTGCCGTGTGCGCTACTGCTAGAGGCGACGACGACGGCGCTGTAATGAAATTCTGGAACAGGGCGACCTGCGCCGCGCCCCGGGCTGCTTCCTAGCCCTCCACACCGCCCGCCGCCCGCCGCCCGCCGACCACGGCCTACTGCCCGCCGCACACTGCCCGCCGCCCGCCGCCCGCCGCCTGCCGCCCGCCGCCCGCCGCCCGCCGCCCGCCGCCCGCCGCCCGCCGCCCGCCGCCGCTGCCCGCCGCCCACCGCCTGCCGCCCGGCGACCACGGCCCACTGCCAGCTGCCCACTGCCCACCGCCCGCCCCGCCGTCCGCAGCCCTCTACCGCCTACTGCCTGCCACCCGCCGCCCACCGCCCCATCCACCGCCAACCGCCCCATCACACCGCCAACCGCCAACCGCCTCCGCCCTCCGCCCTCCGCCCTCCGCCCTCCGCCCTCCGCCCTCCGCCCTCCGCCCTCCGCCCTCCGCCCTCCGCCCTCCGCCCTCCGCCCTCCGCCCTCCGCCCTCCGCCCTCCGCCCTCCGCCCTCCGCCCTCCGCCCTCCGCCCTCCGCCCTCCGCCCTCCGCCCTCCGCCCTCCGCCCTCCGCCGTCCGCCCTCCGCCCTCCGCCCTCCGCCCTCCGCCCTCCGCCCTCCGCCCTCCGCCCTCCGCCCTCCGCCCTCCGCCCTCCGCCCTCCGCCCTCCGCCCTCCGCCCTCCGCCCTCCGCCCTCCGCCCTCCGCCCTCCGCCCTCCGCCCTCCGCCCTCCGCCCCTCCCCACCGCCCACCGCCCACCGCCCACCGCCCACCGCCCACCGCCCACTGCCCACTGCCCACTGCCCACTGCCCACTGCCCACTGCCCACTGCCCACTGCCCACTGCCCACTGCCCACTGCCCACTGCCCACTGCCCACCGCCGACCGCCCTCCGCCTTTCCCCACCGCCAGCCGCCCGCCGCCCGCGGTCCGCCACCCACAGCCCGCCGCCCACCGCCGACCGCCCACCGCCCACCGCCAGCCGCCCGCCGCTCGTCTCGCCCACCAATCGCGTCGCGAACGACACATTACCTTGGCTCGTCCACACCACCTTTACGCCAACCCCTTACGTACGTGAGACGGATGCTAAGCAGAAAACGCGGAAATACAGAGCAAACATGCCCGGCAGTTTCAGCGCTCACAGAAACGACCCCGACTACGTCTTCGACATTAATGATGCCATGTGATTGTTTGCTTTTGTGGAAATCGCAGAAGGAAATAAGACAGGACAAACTAATATGCGTCTTTGGTTCATGTAAAGAGCGCGAGGCAACTTTCGTCGAGAAATCCCCCTGCGCGCCGATCAATATCGAATCACGTCTTGAAAATTACATTTCAAATAGCAAACCAATCGCATTCGGGGAGGCATTCCCTTGGCTTGTGTTTGGCTTGTTTCAATCTCGGCTTTGGGTCGCCTGATCCCTCTGCCAGTACGACTGCGTAGGACGCACTTCCGGCGAGCCTACCTCGCAGGGCAGGGAGAGCGAGGGCGGAGTCGAGGGCGATGTGCCCTGGGAAACAATTCAGCCGGTCCAGTTGATTTTTTTTATCGGATTAACATTTACAATACTTTTGCACACGTTTGTCAGTAAATATGATAGAAAACTAATATAGATTTGAGTGAATTTTTCGTGTTTCCGGGCGCGTCAAGTGCTCTGGTCATTAGTTCCGTTAGTGTAGTGCATGTTTTTTCTCGGGAGATGTTGATGTTCCCCCGCTGGCTGGCGAGATCCGGCGCCGACCTACCGTCGGCTAGTGGGGTTTCCCCCTAACCAGGACTCTTCCACAAGCGGGGCACCGCCCCAGCCGGGGCAAAGCGCTAAGCTCCCGACCGGTCTCCCGGAATATGTGGTAGTGTGGTGCATGTTAGTGTAAATGTGTGTGTAAGGGGAGAGAATAGGACAAGGAAGAGGAAGGACAGATCGCGCGCGGTCCGTTTGGTAGTGCACTGCTCCGGCATTCGCCAGGTGTTGATCGGAGAAACTACGGAAAACTACCGATCAGAGCAGCCGGCCGCTAGAATTCTCCTCCAGACAGCAACTGGATTCGACCTAGCTGAAAAGATAAGTGTCGAAAATCCTGCCACCGTGGGGAGTGGGAACCTAGGACCTCCCGGTCAGAGGCGCTGCAGTGACATCAGTTGATGCACTGAGCTACGGCTACCGGTGAAACTAATATTAAATGTATGTATTCGTATAAACAAAATTTCACTCCTACACCACACAACTCCGTTTTTCGACGAAATGTCACCAGATCTCCAGCAGACCACTTTGAATCCCACGAGGATTACTTCAGGCTCTAATTTATTTTTGAAACGTTTAAAAATTCTCTTAATTAAAATTTAATTCATTTTTACTCGACTGCGTGAAAGGAGAATTAATTTTTTTTTTAGTCTTCGTGAATTTCTTTTTTCATTCTTCAGTTTTAAAACAATCAACTTTTTGTTATCGAACAACCAACCAATTTATTTTCAGAGTGGGAGATCAATGCAGCGCCAGGAAAATTAGACGTTATTCTACCATTTAACGGAAAATTGAAACCGATAATTCTGGAAGGGAGGAGAGTCGCTCAGATAGAATCATGGCATCTTTAACTCGAATACCTGAAAATTGAGGCTAACGATTAACTCTCACTGACACATTGAAGACCGATAATCTCATTCCTGTGTATTGGCTAAACTGTGGGGTGATGCTCCGTTGTGCGAGAAATGCAGGGGGTTGGGTAATCCGCTCTGGCTGAGATGGAGACGAGGCGGGGAAGCGGGCGCGGGGGGCGGAGGCGGGGGCGTAATGGAGGTGGAGGAGGTGGTGGGGTGCGGGTTCGAGGCAGTGCTGAGGGCGGAAGAGGGGCCAGTGGCGGAGACGTAGGCATGGGCGGAGGCGAGGGCTGACCTAGTGGGTGGGTTGGGTGGATGCTTCGTCGATAGGTGGCAGTCTTCAGACAAGGGGGCGGTTGGGGATGGCGAGGACGGAGGCGGGTGCGTAGGCGGAGGCATGTCTGAGGGTGGAGGTGGGGGCGTAATGGAGGTGGAGGAGGTGGTGGGGATCGGGTTCGAGGCAGTGGTGAGGGCTGAGGATGGGCCAGTGGCGGAGACGTAGGTATGGACGGAGGCGAGGGCAGACCCAGTGGGTAGGTTGGGTGGGTGTTGCGTCGATACGCGGCTATCGGCAGAGAAAGGGATGGCTGGGGAGGCGACGGCGGAGGCGGAGGAGGAAACCGAGGCGGGGCTGGAGACGCTGGAGGAGGCGTAGGCTAGGGCACAGGGAGGGGTGTGGCGGATTCTACGTCGATAGGTGGCAGTTTTCAGACGAGGGGGCGGTTGGGGATGGTGAGGACGGAGGCGGGTGCGTAGGCGGAGGCGTGTCCGAGGGTGGAGGTGGGGGCGGAGGCAGTGGGCGGGGCGGGTGCTGTGTGGATAGGCGGTAGTCTCCGGACGAGGGGGTGGTTGGGGATGGCTAGAGGTGGGGCGGGTGCGTAGGTGGAGGCGTGGTTGAGAGTAGAGGAGAGGGCAAAGGCAATGGGCGGGGCGGGGTGGATGCTGTGTAGATAGACGGCAGTCTTCGGACGAGGGGACGGTAGGGGATGGCGAGGGCGCAGGCTGAGGCGTTGTCTCGGAAGGAGGCTATGGGCGGGGCGGTAGTCTTTGGAAGAGTTTGCTTCGTCCTTGGGCAGTAGTCTCGGAGGAGTGGGCAGTTGGGGGAGGCGAGAGCGGGGGCGGGGGCGTGTGCAAGGGCGGAGATGTGGTCGATGGTGAAGGCGAGGGCAGAGGCAGTAGGTGAGCGGGGCGGATGCTTCGTCGATATTCGGTAGTCTTCAAACGAGGGGGCGGTTGGGGATGGCGAGGGCGGAGGCGGGGTGTAGGCTGAGGCGCGTCCGAGGGCGGAGGCGAAGACAGAGGCAGTGGGCAGGGCGGATGCTGCATCGATAGGCGGCAGTCGGCAGCGGAGGCGAGCGCCGCCGCGCGGCGCTGCAGTCACCGTGCGTGGGCGTCGAAATCCGCGATGAAAGGGATGCGCCGGCGATTTACTGCGCCGCCCGTCCGCGCAAGCGGAAGCGAGCCTACTCCTCCTCCCCCCCCCCTTCCCCCTCTCCCCCCCTCCGTTAGCCGATGACGCTTTGCGCGGCCGCTCCCGACGCCAGCCAGCGCTCGTTCCTGCGCTGGGATCTCCCATGAGTTGTGGCACGCCCCCATCTCGCCCCCCTCCGCCTTTCCCTTGATTTCGTCTCCTACGTACGATTCTGAACCGACTGTTGCTTCTACCTTTCTTTCTCCCCCTCCCATCCTTCACTGTTTTCTTTTTTTTTTCACTCGCCCCATGAGTGATACGTTTTCTCATTTCTCTTTTCGCATTTTATAAATCATCTTCCGTTCTCTCATGTTTTGCCATAGTTTTATTCGATTTAGTACTGAATATGTATATAAGTGTCTATGTTTCGGTGCAATATTCTCTGACGAAACCTGGGCCTACCAGCGTTGTTCCGGCCTTGCGGTAATGGATTACACGGTACGTGTGGTTAGCACGTAAGCATCTCTACACCCTAGTCTGGTCTTTTCAGACTGAGAAGAGAGTTTTCTCCTCGTCACACGTCACATACTCCGGATTTGCAAGGAAAACGTACACTATAATATTTCCCGCCTGGGAATCGATCTCGGTGTCGCGTTACGGAAAGCATTCGAGAAAGGTCGCGTTACGCTGACCATGAGCTATCTACGAGGGCATGTATGTAAGTAATTGCATATATTTAATGTAAATATGCCCCATGTATTCGTACAACTTCTTGTTTATTTATTATTATATTTCATATGACAGGTTTAATATAATATTGATAGTTTACGTGATATACTTCTTAATGGGAGAAATTACTGAAGTAAGGAGTTCAGGGAACCTGGGTATTGAATTATTTTCTTGCTATGCTACTTTAAAATTCTTTATGTTCAAAACTGTAACATTTCATCATTAGGGCGAAGACATGCGCAAAAAAAGGTTTTATGAAGCGCAGCGACATTTCAATAGGGCATTATCTCATGCAAGTCGACTTCTCCTCTATGACGCATATGATCATAAAGTTCCTGAAATGGCAGTTAATAAGCTTATGAGCAGTTCCCAGAGACCTTTAGAGGAAATATTTCATTCACGAAGTGCCGTTTTAGTCATAACTCTAATCTTACCCATAAAATTCTATAGTGTCGTGCTAAATGATGCTCTAATTTATCTGAACTTTCTAATAAATCTCATTTTCGTGGCACAAACTCTTTTCTCCGTCAGAAAACATTCATCGTTTAATTCTAATCCCAAAATATCTGTTCTGTCGTGCGCCTCAGTTTTGACGCGTCGTAGTTACGTACTGAATATTTCAACATCTTGTAACGTCATCTCTCATCATAAGCATTCTGTCGCCATATTGTAAATTTCTGTCTTCCTCTTCAGATACTCACGACCTCTTAGCATATGAACAAATGCTGCTTTGTAACAGATGAATGTGAGCAGGATTTTCGACACTAGTTTTTCAGCTAGGTCGAATTCAGTCGCTGTCTGGAGGAGAAATCTAGCGACCGGCTGCTCTGATCGGTAGTTTTCCGTGGATTCTCCGATCAGCACCAGGCGAATGCCGGAGCAGTACCTTACCAAACGGGCCACGGACCGCGCGCGATCTGTCCTTCCTCTTCCTTGTCCTATCTTCTCCCCTTATACACACTCATACTAACATGCACTACACTACCACATACTCCGGGAGACCGGTCGGGAGCTTAGAGCTTTTCTCAGCTGCGGCGGTGCCCCGTTGGTGGGAGAGTCCTGGTTAGAAACTTGACAGTTTTTCTTAACGTTTTGGAAGTGCTTCTTTTTGTCATGAGAGATATCTGAATATCACTTGTAGTCATATTTGTCTTTTCCATCTAGAACCAAGTACGTAATACAAAATTCATTATTTTTCTGATGTCCCAGTTTAATGAAGAAAATGTGTATTTTGTCGAGTTTCCTTATCTTTATAGCATATTTTAAGCCGAACTCTTTGTATTTACAAAAATTGCAAAAATTTGCAAAAGTACGATATTGAAGATAGAGATTTTTCTCTTAAATAACATCTGGGCTAAAAAAATCAGGTCTTTAAAGAAGGTCATTTGATAAAATGAGTAGTTTTCACGTAATTTATGCTTCAAGTTAATGCAAATTTTAAAAACAATTCTACGGTTTATTGTTGAAGAAAACAAGGAACGCTTAAAAGATAGTCGCAGGTCACATTTTCATAGAGCTAGAAAATTACAAATTTAGAAATAATGGGAAAAAGTATGTGTAGTTGTAGCGTCACTACTTTCTGTAAGTTTTTCTTACTCTATCGCTTCCTCTGCGCAGAGGTGCCTCAGCGCGTGCTAGCGCTGAGCAGTAAGTGCCGTAATAAAACCAAGAAATGGTGCGAGTATTGCGTTCGCATTGACTGCAATTACTATTACGGCGGTCGTTGAAGGCTACCTGTATTCTAGCTTCGTTCTCAAGAGCTCGCCCCGTTATTCTTACAACCTAATGTTTGCGTGCCTCGTGGTCACTGAATGTAAATCCCCGGTTGGCCGAAAAAATATTGCTTCATTTGAGTATCTAATCAGAGGTGGGTTAAGACGTAATCGTTTATTAAGTACGAACGTAAATCGTACATTAATACAAACCTTTATATACCTCTAGTGACAAATACTTTTTTTTTGTATACCAGCATTATAAACGACCGTTTGGTTATAAGAAATCGTCTATAATCGGTCATTTTACGGCACAAATGATAACGTATTAGATTTTACGGCACGAGTAATTGCGTCATCACACTTCCAGCCTATCGTAGCGAGAGAACAGTGAGGAGTTAGCGGTGAACGGAACAGCCGACCACAATTTTCTCGCACAGATGTCAAACACCCCAGACGTCACAAGAATGTTGTTTCGCTAAATTAAGTTTGGTTCTCTTATAAATTTTTAATACAGTTATACAAAAAAATAGCGTATGAAACTCGTTTATAATGTTGCTCTATTGTATTCGTACAAATTCGAAAACTCGCTCCTAACTTCTTTTTTTTCAAAATATGTACTCATGCAATAAAGCTTAACTTTATAAACTAATTGCGTAAACTAGTGTTATCTCAGGCTCTAAACTGTCGATGAACAATTTTCTATTTATTGATGAACACTCTTGTAAACACATGGGTATGCGTATATAATAATAAACGTACACATATGTATGTGTGCATTTCTCATTTCATTCTTTTTGTTATTTTCTGCTCCTATTTTCGCCATTTATTTCCTCTTTTACCCTTTTCATTATTCTTTCTTTATCATATTTTCTTTCTTTTTCTCTTTAAATATTTGTCCTCCTCGAATAATTCTATTACATTCCTGCTATTATTTTTTTCTTTTTCACTATTTTTCTACCGGACAAAGAAGACATTTTCGTGTTCGCATTCATACGACTTCATTCGGTCCTCCTTTCGTAACATGCACTATTTAAGAATAGTTCATCATTCAATCATACTGTCTCTTGCATCGTGTTAGTCTCACAAATTCCGTCAATTACTGTTTTTTTGGCGCCAGGCGTACATGGCACTTTTCTCTTCCTTTTTTCGGTTTCTTTTCAACTAATCGGTCGTATAGCGACCGCTGTAACGTTTAACTTTGACATAACGGTGGGGAACACATACCAACAACATACACAAACATCCATGCCCGGGGCGGGATTCGAATTCGTGACCCTTCAACCTAAAGCAGCTACGGCCCTTCAGTCTTAGCGACCTCGGCTATCCAGGTCGGCATGGCACTTTATTTAATGGCACTCCAGTAAATAAAGTTCTCCAAAAGCCTGTCTTCCTTCTAGCATTACAAGCTCACACTCAATGACTGCCTGGTTTCACGCCATCTTCTGTGCCATTATGATCATTAGAGCGACAGTCTCTCTCTCCTTTGCTGCTTTCGCAAGTACCCTTCCCTTCAGGTTCTGGTTGCCTTTGAAACGCAACTCGTCCATGATGTTACGAGGTCGTGTTCAACCACGTAAGCAGATTGCAGGGGAGGAAATGCTTGGGAGTAATTTATGCACTGTGGGTTTACAGCGCGAAAGAGGAAACGTTTAATATCCTAACTTCCTAGATTATATGGCTTAACAAGCATAGAAAGAGTTATAGTTCCGTCCCCATATTTTTATGTACGTAATCGTTAAAAAATGCATGTAAAATGTCACATAATGAGAACTTTAATTTTGACCTTCGATTAACAACTTTAAAAAAATGTTATTTTGATAGGAAATGGCTTTAATATTTTATTTTGCTTCTGTCATGGAAACTGCAGTGTTTTAGGACATACCCATACATCGTGTTAAGTGTTTTCAGGTGTAATTAATCATTTTCACCATGGATTTCTTTATTTTATAAATAATTATTTTCTTACGCATTTCCTCCGCAGAGGCACGATACTATAGAAAATGCGTTATTATTTTAATTATGTCCTCACCTTGTACAAGGAATTGTGTCTCTTCCGGGAGAGGAAACCAAGCCTTACTGTCTCTGCCAGGAGAGGACGCTTATTATTTGAACTCCGATTCCATTGGTTCGCAATTTTTTGTCGTTTTAATCCAAGCAAAAAGCTTGTCTCACCGACAATTCTTAACCGTATGTTTAACAATTCGGCTTGCCACAAGTACAAGCTTCTAAAGGTTATGCAATAATATAATTCGTCAAAAAAATGCTATGCAATAAACATTTTTTTCTCAGAAGAAAGTAAAAAATCATTAGACTGCTACATCACTTTCTCTGCAGCATTGTTAATATATAACTCCGTTATCCGTGATGCTGAAAGTCGTGAATTTTTCCACAGAAGCTACCTATCTATATCGAATTCAACCACTGTTTGGAGAAGAATTCTAGTTGCTGACTGCACTGATCGGTAGTATTCAGTGGTATCCACGATTAGTATTAGACGAATTTCAGACCAGAATCCTAACAAATGATTCACGGACCGCGAGCTAACTTTCCTTCCTTACTTTCTCTTCCCTTACACCCTCGCTTATATTTACTACACTACTATATATGTCGGAAAACCAGTCGGGAACTTTGAACTAGTCCCGCATGGTACAGAGTTCCGCTGTTGGAGACACTTCAGACCTTAAACCGTCGTTTAAGTCGGCGCCCGATTACATATTCCAATGGGAATTAATATCGCCATCCGCCGTGATATATGACTTAAAATAAATTAAGCTTCATTTTACTCTTCAAATAGAAAGAGGTTTTTCTGCAGTTTGACGGATGTCTACCATTCAGCGCTGGTGCATTTTCATTGATATCAGGATTGTGAACTTTCTCGCGAGCAGTTCACAAATACTGTCTAATGTTCTCTCAACTCCAACCATCCTTTTTTCTCCACGGACGATACATCAAAGTGTTATTTGCACATTCTCTATACAAAGGAAAATATCATGTACTTTCATGGAGTGAAGTTCCCGTAAAAAACGCTTCAATGAACTTTCAAAAGTACCACATGCCTCTGAAGTTGATTCATTATTTACAGAGTCTTTGTTAGAGCCTTTCCATCGTTACTGAGGGCACTCCGAATTATCCCGCAGATCCGCATACAGCTTCGTAGCAATGCCCTTTCCATGATGTTCATAATTTCTAATTAGAAGAGTTTCCTAAAAGTTTCTTCTATTCATCGCCAATATTTTACGTAGTTCCAGTTTTCAAATGCATTTCGCATCAAGAGACTCATGTGAAAAGATCTGCATTCAAATAAAAACCGCTGGTGTGCAAATAAATATTGCTTTGTGAAAGCATCCTATGATTGTATCACGATTCAGATTTGTTTCGTGACACGCAAGTAATATGTATGTATTTTGTTGTTGTAATATGTAATATGTATTTTGTTTCAGTCTAATCTTCCCCAGTTTGGGTTACCGCCACTTTCTTACAAATGCTAATGAAGTCTATTTAATAGACACTTTGATTGTTTTTTGTATGAGGTACATGACTATGCACAGCAAAAAGCATTTTCTTTGTCTAGATTTCTACTATACTCTGTTTTCCACTATCAATGTGAAAGTATTGAAATATTTACAAGTCGGTGTTGGCTGTGACCTCACAATTAGCGCAATTCATATACCAAGTCATTTGAGATTAAACATGGCCTACAATGTGCTTGTAAATTATTTCAGTTGGTGTAAATTATTCTTATTTCTAACATTTGCAGTATTGGCTTGTTGAATAACTAAAAATCTTATATATTTTTGTATTGTAGAGAGGATAAAATGCGCCACAGATCACTCTTAGTATTCTGTAGTAATACCATCAATGGTTAGGATTATTTAAATGTGTCTTGATTTTTTAATACTTTTCTATTTTGACGTAAATCAATAGCGACTTTTCACGTTTAAAACTATGAAATATACTTACACAAACAATGAGTTTACCAAATTATTTACTACTATGAGTAGCATTGATCAAACCCATTGCTGTAAATAAATTGATAAATGTAAATTAAATTGTTCGCTGTAACTTAAATTGTACGAAACAGTACGAATTCATAGCTTCTATGTTTATTGTTTTCATTATTGTCGGAGTACTCTTAAAACAGAGTATTTTACCAGGCTATGCTCAGTAAAACTGATAGTAGTGTTATTGGAGACTTAAAGAAAGCGAGTTTCTAGTCTGAATTATTCTACAGAATTACATGATGAATCTTATATTCCTACCGGTCTCCCGAGTGATAATGAATACTTGGAGATAACCTATCACATTATAAACAAATAGTATTTAGTTTGAGTATCTTGCAATATTTAGATACATCATCTAAATATTGCTCCCTTTTGTTTACTGTAAGGTCAGTGATAAAAAAATACGGTACTGTGGAATAAAACAAGGCTCTGTTTGTTGACGTTGTTCCAGCGGAAGAACGTGAGTCCGTTTTTCTGATGATCTTGACCTCGAATGAAGTATAATGTAGAACCTCTTGAGGGTAGGTCAATAAAAGTCAAGTGGTTCTGTACAATGCTAACGTTTCGGCCATTTATTTGGCATACTGCAGGGCTATAAATATACAATAAAATACAAGAAAAATATATAGATAGTGCAATTTTACATGATGTATCATTACATGCGAAATTTTTTACATAATATTTGTAGCTCTGAAGCTGACCAAATAAATGGCCAAAACGTTGGCATTGTACAAAACAACTTTACTTTTATTGACCTACCCTCAAGATTTTCTACATTATATGTGAATCCGTTAGTAGACGTTAAGATCCGAGAGCTATTTTTTTAATTGAAAAGTGCAATAACTTACTTATTTTGGTATTTTTGTTTTAAAACTGAACGATAATTATTTCCTGTCAATTGTTAAGGGTCAAGCACCTGACATACTAGGATTCAGCCAAGTTCACCTAACCCTATTCTCCCATGCTGTCGTAGGTGGCTGTAGTTGCCAGTCCGCCTGCGAGGGAGTACTGCGCTAGTCAAATAGAATCAAAGTGAAATTACGATCCAATTTATTTTAAATAATATTCCACGAAAAAATACTAATAATAAAATAAATTAAAACTGAGAAGCATAATATAATATCAAATATAATTTTAATGCATACAATCGAACTAAACATTTTCTAGATCGATCCGCGATGATATATTAAGTGACAATACCAGTTTTGTATACTTCTTTGTGATTGGTGAAGACCCTGTATCATAATGAAATCTGTATCGTAATGAGTATCCTTATGCAACTGGTCGCAGCCAACAAATGACAGCATTATACAATGGGAGTAGAAAAAGTGTTTTCACCGTGGTCGACCTAATACCACCGTAAGTGTGCGCGTGGCGGCCGGTGCTTCGCCCGTGGGGGGGGGCGCTGGGTGGAGCGGAGGATGGATGGGCCGCTCGCCCGCGCTTCCTGTGCTCCCACAGGTGGCGGTGCTGTGCACGCGACTCCCCCCCCCCTTCCCCCTCCCCACCTCCCCACTCCCTTCTCGTCACGCGACGCCGGCGGAAGGGGAATTGAGGGGGTGGCGCTCCGTCAGCCAATACAAATGCGTTCAAGCGATGGGCGCCAAGGAATATGCCTCACTCCTTAAAGTGAACGACTTCATCTTTACTCGCGGGATTCTTTAAATTGCACAGATGGAGTGTGTGCATCAATGGCTTACTTAAACAACGAAATATATAGTTCGTATTTTTAAACACTTATATAATAAAAACACTAAAATATCATTTTAAAAGCTTTTTTCTCTACCAGCATTATAAACGACCTTTTCTGTTCCAATAAATTGTTCGTAAAAGGGCACTTTACAGCACAAATGATGACATATTTGAAGTAACACGCGATTGCATGCTTCAGTTCCAAGCTTGGTGTTACTTGATATTCTGCGGGACAGAGCGCGTTGAGTTCGAAGTAGGCGACAGGAAGCACGCGACTGCCACGGCCCCACCGCCTGGCGACCCCCCACCCCGCGCCGCGCGGAAAAGCAATCAGTTTCATTAGCCTATTGGAGGGTAAAGTCTATCGGAGAGGGGGACGGTAATCCAACAATGCAAGACATATTGAAAGGTGTCAAGACGATACGTAGACACAGGACAATGCAGAATCAAGAATGGAGAGAGTACGAACTCTGGATTGATTGATTGATTGATTGATTGATTTTTTCGTGTTTATGGGCGGTCTGCTTCGGTCATTAGTCCCGTTAGTGTAGAACATGTTTTTTCTCGGGAGCTGGCGGTGATTTTCCCCTCGCTGGATGGTGAGATCCGGCACCGACTTACCGTCGGCTGGAGGGGTTTCCCCCTAACCAGGACTCTCCCACCAGCGGGGCACCGCCCCAGCCGGGACAATCTCTAAGCTGCCGACCGGTCTCCCGGAATATGTGGTAGTGTAGTGCATGTTAGTGTAAGTGAGTGTGTAAGGGGAGAGGATAGGACAAGGAAGGGGAAGGACAGATCGCGCGCGGTCCGTGGCCCGTTTGGTAGGGTACTGCTCCGGCATTCGCCTGGTGTTGATCGGAGAAACCACGGAAAACTACCGATCAGAGCAGCCGGCCACTAGAATTCTCCTCCAGTCGAAAATCCTGCCGCCGTCAGGACTCGAACCTAGGACCTCCCGGTCAGAGGCGCTGCAGTGGCATCAGTTGATACACTGGGCTACCGCTCCCGGTACGAACTCTGGAGAATATTCTACAGAAATTACTAATGAAAAAGTACGAAGCAAACAATTAAAAATAATTCATTTTTTTACGGACAAATGAAAATATTAACATTTTTAGTTCTTTCTGTTAATGAATTTTGATGTACCTCTTTATTAAAATCAATCGTTATGGAGAAATTCTATTTCATTTTGACATCATTGGATGTAGTGTACCGGAAATATTAGTCCCCAGAAGTTCACTATAACCGTAGTCGACTGTACATCAACAGAAGCTTTCCGCCTGTCTTAATCGGCAGATTGGTCACACCAAAAGTAGGGCAAGGGGCTGTGGCCCCATTAAAAATATCAAAAGGTGCCCCCACAGCTCTATGTAATGAAATATTTTGTTTAATAAAATAGGATCAATTTTTGATTTTCCCTTTATTAGGTAACGATTTGAAGAATTGATTCATGATATTTGGGAAGAGGCTCTCCAAACCAACTGACAATCTGTAAATGGTTCAATAAAAATCAATTGCACATTTTTTTAATTTCGTAATAAAATATGTTATGTGAACGTAAAAGATAAAAGGAACCGAAATGTAGTTGACTCTCTCTTGTTTTAGACTGCGCACGTCTATGCCAATAAATCGTTTATAGTATTGTTGAACCATGTATAGAAATGCCAGATGAGTTGGAAAACCTCTTATTGAAGTCTAAAAAATCGCCAAATTGTCAGGATAAATCTGGATTTGAATATTTTCACGGAAATAAAAAATATTTTTGCGAAAAGTCCTTCCAAATTTTTCAGACGGGCCTTCCCGTCTGCCTCCCTGTACGAACACCCATGATAGAACCGAACTGTAAAATTCATAATCACACCACATAGAAATAATTTTAAATAGATTTACAAGATAATATAATATTGACAATTGAAATATTGCGTCTTCATTAACCTACAAGAAAACAGTTGTCATTTATTTTCAAAATAATTGTATCTTGAAACACTTCCATCTCCATATTTACTTCGTTCTTCAAATACTTGCATTACATCTCTCTTTTAAATCTCTCGTAATTATCTTCAGCTGTGTTGAATTCTCGAAAACGCGTCCAAATTGCAGCTACATTCCCCCTGGGGAGCTGTGCGCTCTCTGCCGGCGCTTTGCGTGGGCTCTGGGGGCGGCCATTTTACGGTGCCTGCTGAGCTACCAAAAACAAAAGACAGGACGCCCGCCACGCGGCATTTATTCAAATACTATATTATTTGACGCATAATGCGCCCCGCGTACAAGATATATTTTAAAGTAATGAGAGGAAAAATAAAATATGAAAATATGCTTGTTTGCATTTGTATCTCTTAATAAATAAATCACTGTAATTGTCATTAAATCTGTAATGTATTGACTCAAGAAACTTAAATAAAAACAAAAAATAGGAAAGTAGTAAAGCATTGAGTGACATGCTCTGTGGTATTGTATGACAGTACGACCTCAATCACCTATTATTTTTTACCCATAGCTGTCGCATTCAAAAACAGAAACATTTTCTTTGATACTCGTCATACCATAAAAAAAATAAGTTGGCCTTCTAGCAATATGTCAGAAGAAATGAAGAAGTTCTTTATAGATAATGGGACATCCAAAAACTTCAGAAATAATATGAGGAAATATAATTATAGTCTGCCATCTGTGTCATTCGGTGCTGATATTATCTGGTCACGGGCCACATGTGTTCAACTGTGTAAGTGTTAATATGAAATAATTGATTTTTTGCTGCATAATATCTAATCATTCTGACCATAAAAGTGAATATTTGCAGAGATAAAAAAACTAGCATTAAGTAAGAGAAGTTTGCTCTTTCTTCCTATTTAAGAATTTGCTTTGTGAACATTAGTCTAAGCACAGTATTTTACATTTATCTCGGATATCACCGTCAATTTTTTACGGGTTATTATTATTATTATTATTATTATTATTATTATTATTATTATTATTATTATTATTATTATTGTTATTATTATTATTTCAGTGGTATACATAACTTTTCCGGCTCTCACGCAACTAATCTTAATAAATGAGGTCTCTAGTGAAAGGAAAATTTTCAGAAACGTGACGAGTTGCACTTTGACTTCAAAAATATGTACGATTTGTTTGTTTTTTTTAAAAAGTATATAAATATTCATGTCAAATGCAACCCGCAAAACTCGTTTCTTTATATCGTTAAATAAGTTCTAAAATAATCGTTTTAGGGACTTAAAAACTAAACTGTTGAGATCAAAGGCCTCAAAGAAACGTTCATGGCACCGTTATCTACAGGATGGGATCTTCTTGAACTTTCTATTACATTTTTGTTGGTTCGACGCTTCTCGATTCTACCCCACCTGTTCAGAGCCTGTAGAATCTGCAACTTTATGTGAAATTAAACTAATTACTTGATAATATACGCAATTGAATTACACGGGTGCAAATCTCTGCTCAGTAATAAAGTTAAATAAGAATAGTTTGTATTGACATGGGTACATTGTATTGTTTATCAATTCCAAGGAGAAATATAGAACACCACGTGACGGAGGATGAGAGGGTCTTCACAAAAACGATTTATTACAGGTCTAATATGGAAGTGGAAAATAGGGAAGAGAGTCGGGTTTAACATGCGAGAGTTCTCACATGCTAACTAGCTACGCTAGTTATTATTAACATTATTGTTATTATTACCATCGTTATTATCATAATTATTCTTCCTCAGTGGATGTCTTAAAATGTCCGCTGCCCTACTGCGCGGTGCCGTGTCCCCGAGGGCGCGCTCATTCATCAGCGGAAGCTGCAAATCCTCGGCTTCCGCCCGGTTCGCTTCCAGGTGGTGGCGCCCCGCCCCTTTCATGGCGCCAGACGCCTCCGCGCGGAACAATGCCGCCCACGCGGCCCGGGGCGCCAGCCCCGCCCACTCCGGCCGTCGCGCCTCCCTCCGCCCCTAGCGATGGCGTGCTCTGCACGACTCGGACGGGGAGGCCCTAGGGTTCGAGTCCCGACGGTGGAAGATTGATTACTTGATTGGTAGTTTTTTTGATTGATTGATTTTTTCGTGTTTCCGGGCGCGTCAGCTGCTTCGGTCATTAGTCCCGTTAGTGTAGTGCATGTTTTTTTCTCGTGAGATGGTGGCGATTTTCCCCCGCTGGATGGCGAGATCCGGCGCCGACCTACCGTCGGCTACTGGGGTTTCCCCCTAACCAAGACTCTCCCACCAGCAAGGCACCGCACCAGCCGGGACAAGCTCTAAGCTCCCGACCGGTCTCCCGGAATATGTGGTAGTGTAGTGCATGTTAGTGTAAGTGTGTGTGTAAGAGGAGCGGATATGATAAGGAAGAGGAAGGACAGATCGCGCGAGGTCCGTGGCCCGTTTGGTAGGGTACTGCCCCGGCATTCGCCTGGTGTTGATCGGAGAAACCACGGAAAACTACCGATCAGAGTAGCCGGCCGCTAGAATTCTCCTCCAGACAGCGACTGAATTCGACCTAGCTGAAAAGCTGGGGTCGAAAATCCTGCCGTCAGGACTCGAACCTAGGACCTCCCGGTCAGAGGCGCTGCAGTGACATCAGTTGGTGCACTGAGCTACCGCTACCGGTTTGATTGATAGTGATTCCGTGCGCGTCAACTACTAATGGTCATTAGTCCTGTACGTGTAGAGCATGTTTTGCTCGGGAGGTGGCCGTGGTTTTCCCGCGGTGGATGACCAGATCCAGCGCCGACCTACCCTCGGTAGTGGAGTTTTCTTTAACCAGGTGTCTCCCACCACCAGGGCACCGCCCCAGCCGGGACAAGCTCTAAGCTCCCGACCGGTCTCCCCGCATGAGGGGTAGTGTAGTGCATGTTAGTGTAAGTGTGTGAACGGGGTTAGGATAAGACAAGGAAAAGGAAAAAATGATTGCGCGCGGTCCGTGGCCCGTTTGTTAGGGTACTGTTCCAGCATTCGTCTGGTGTTGATCGGAGAAACCACGGAAAACTACCGACCAGAGCAGCCGGCCGCTAGAATTCTCCTCCAGACAGCGATTGAATTCGAGCTAGCTGGAAAGCTAGTATCAAAAATCCTGCCGCCGTCAGGACTAGAACCAAGGTCCGTTATAGTACCATCAGTTGATGCACTGATCCACCGCTCCCGGTCTGATTGATTAGTGATTCCGTACGTAGCAACTGCTAAGGTCATTATTCTCCTAAGTGCAGTGCATGTTTTTTCATCGGGAGGTGGCAGTCATCTTCCCCGCTGGATGGTGAGATTTGGCACCGACCTCCTGAAGGATAACAGGGTTTTCCCTAACCAGGTATCTCCCACCAGGGGCCCCGCCCCACGCTGGACAAGCTCTAAGTTTGCGACCGGTCTCTTGGCATGTATGGTAGTGTTGTGCATGTTAGTGTAAATATGTGTAAGGAGAGAGGATAGGACAAGTAAAGGGAATGAATTGCGCACTGTCCGTACCCGCTTGTTAGGGTACGTCTCCAGCTATCGCATGGTGTTGATCGGAGAAACCAAGGAATACCGACCACGGAAAAAAGATCTACCGATCAGAGCAGTCAGCCTCTAGAATTCTCCTCCAGACTGTGACTGAACCCGACCTAGCTATCTGGCTAGTGTCGAAAATCCTGCCACCATTGGGACTGAAACCCTAGGACCTCCCGGTCAGAGGCACTGTAGTGGCATCAGTTGATGCCTACAGCCACCTCTCCCGGTGAAGTAATTTTCGTCACTAGCTATGTAGCTTGGAGCATGACCCTGTTGGTCTAGTGCTTTCCTAGAGGAATTCATGGAAGAAGAAATCCTCAAGCCGATATGGAAGTCGGCGTCAGGTCTTGCGTTTCAGCGGAAGACGCAAAGACACACCTCCCCCGGTCTAACATGATCTTCAGTTATGGAACTTATGATATCGGTAGTTGATGCGCCTAGAATCAAAATTAACTCACTTGCTATCGACAACTCACTACTACTACTTGATGAGTGGATGGCAACCTAAGGTCACGTTGGTTGAGTAAACCTAACTGCTTTTTATTTCATCTCCATTTATATATCTTAAGACAATTACTTCTCTCCTCAAATCGCATTTTCTGTGCAATGACATTCACCGCGTATATCCCGTTACTAACATTTCTGAACCATTTTCCCTTTACCATTGAACTTTATTTGACCATTTGTTTCGTTGTCAGCCGCCAAAATTGTGGATTGCCCTGCACCAGAATGTTACGTTTCTGCTAAGTTGACTAAATTATGATGGAACTCCATACCATAAGGTTTTAACCATAAGGATAACCATAAGGACAACAATAAGGTTATAACCATAAGGATAATCATTAGGTTACTTGTCCCCCACCTTTACCGCTTCTCCTGATGCGTTTCCCACATTTAGACTCCCGATTCTGTGTTGTGACAAAGCGCACCAAAATCCTCTGCTTCTGAACTTTTGTTCTTCTTCGTTTCCGCGGGCATCTCACACGCCTTCGCCTACAAACTCCGAATACAAAATGCACAAAAAAATAAAGTACTGCCCAAAGGCATTAATATTCATATAATCCCCGCGAGGGAAATGCATTTTTATTACTAGGCCGCCGCCTTAAGGCAGGAGGATGGCCGCGTGCGTCGGCGTGCCCCTCTCCCCGGGCGCCGGACTGCAGTCCCGCCAGATTTATTTCCGGTTCCGGCGACGGGGAATGGCCACGTCCAGGGGAGGAGGGCGGGGTGGAGAGACGGCATTCCAAAGCCCGTGGCTCGCAGCGCTGCGCAGCGGCGGCGGAGGGAGTTAATTCCGACGCAGCCCCCGGGGCACGGGGATTCCCCTAGGCCGCTCCGACGTCAAATGAATGGCGGCGAGCACCTGCGGCGGCGGCGGCGGCGGCGGCGGCGGCGCGCCTCGGCGCTCCGGCCGCCGGCAGAATGACTTAGCAATTTCACGACGAATTTGATTTGGCTGTTTTTTACTTAGCCATTTTGGCCTTTCCAGCTTTCTTGCGGTTTTAAACTTCAGATGATGATACGTTTATTACTTAGTATTCGTGAATAATTTCATAACTCACTTTCAACTACTTGGTGCATGACTAAAAGGATGCAGCTTGTTTGTTAATTTTGATGTGTATCATCAACTTATTTCCATTTATAATTACCAGTTTCAGACGTGTATTGATGCCTGATTAACGGCCCACGAAAGTCAGTATGTTGTAGAAGGAAGAAACATCATTTCTATGAAAGAAGTTAGTCGCATCATATTTCCGTAAGTGATACACATTGATGTCTTACATTCAGCTCTTGAAATTCTTCTCTTTCCGTAATGTCGGAAATGACATATAAAATTTGGGACTATTTCGTTTCGACTAAAACGTTTCTGGTGATCGTAGTATATATTTCCCATGACCCTTGCAATAAAAATATTTGTCGTAAATCTCATATACTTTTTCAATAATAGCTTTCGTATAAATCAATTCAATTACATATCTCGTTAATACATTCACTAGTGCGATGACAACCCTTTAACAGAATTTTACTGCCTCCATCGATTCGTTGAGGTCACCTACGAGACAGAGATCTCGGGAGGGAGGCGCGAACAAATGAACGGCGCGTGGCGCGACGCGGAGTGTCGTCTTGGGCCGCCTGCGCGACGCTGGCGTGGGATTATCCGCCGCCCTCCGCCGCCGCCACCCCTTCTGCCGCCCTCCGCCACCCTCCGCCGTCCTCCGCCGCCCGCCGCCGCCAACCGCCGCCCTCCGCCGCCTCTCCGTTACCTCCGCCACCCTCCGCCGCCTCTCCGCCGCCCTCCGCCGCCTCCGCTAAGCCGCCCTCCGCCGCCCTCCGCCGCCTCCGCCGCCCTCCGTCGCCTCCGGCCGCCCTGCCCTCCGCCGCCCTCCGCCGCCCTCCGCCGCCCTCCGCCGCCCTCCGGCCGCCACCGCTGCTGCAGCCCGCCACCGCCACCCCCGCCCGCTGCCGTCACCACCGCTGCCGCTCGCCGCTACCGCCGCCGCCGCCGCTGCCAACTGCCGCCGTTGCCACCTTCGAGACTTTATGGCCTGAGCGCCCCACGCGACGGAGAGAGCGAGAGCGAGAGAGAGAGAGAGTAGCAGTGAGGGAATCGCGAGGCCTGAGGTGCGCTGTGGAGGGGTCGACGCAATGGGGGTTGCGGTAGAGGTGGGTAGAGTGTGGGGTCCGCGCGAGCGTTAATGGAGCCGCCGCGGCGCCGTTTCCGGCCCGTCTGCTCCGTTCCACCGCGGCGCTGCCACGCGCAGTGCGCGCCGGCGACTTCGTTGAGAGTCATGCACGTGAACTACACTTGGGATTAACGCATAGCCGCCTCTGACATCTTCAGCCGTCGTCGGTTACCATTCGTGATGAGTAAGACGACAGGATTCTCAAACATGTACGTTTATTTTATACATAATATACACGGATAGCTGAAATGATTAACATACCGTATAATGATCTGGCGTTTTGTTTGCGGAAAACAGAAGAAGATTCTTATAAGAACTTTTTTTGTGTTCATACGCACCATGGCAATGCTGTCATGGTCGTCAGGCGGAACTGTCTCTCATAAAGGATGAGAGTCTACGACGTTACACCATGTCATCCAATGGGGAGCTTACTCCTCGCTACAATGACGTCACTGTGATGACGTTCAATCTTCCTGTATTGGATGACACCCTAACAGTTGATTACGTCAGAGGCAGCCTAAATAAATCCAAATATATACTTGGGTTTTTGTAAATAGTGCCTTCCGATAATGTTATCTTCAATATGGAATATGGCACGGCTTTTCGCGTCTTTCGGTCGTGCCGCTAGAGTTTTCCACAGCTTGATACGTTGGCGTCATGCGGCATCTTGTGGCACGACTGAGAAAGATAGAAAAGTCGTGACATATTCGATCATGAAGATAATACTTGGCACCACGTTTCGAAAACAGCATATATTTGGATTTATTTAGAGCTGCCTCTGACGTAAACCAACTGTTACGGTGTCATCCAAAGTTGAAATAAATCAAATATCAAGAACAAATGAGAGGTATTATTTACTGCATATCAGTCGTATTTAAACATTAAATTAAAATACAACGATCCTACACAATAACATTAACCAATAACATGACCTGTAACCTATAACGGTGTAAAGTTAACATAGTATATTATACCTTGGAAACTGTCATTTATATTATAACTTTGTTATTAATATTTTACAATTTATTGCATGTACAATACATCTTATGTAATATAAATCTTTTTCTCCATAAATATGGCTATTTAGATTGTCATAATACGAATGTCTGTCTCTAATATGCTTTAATGTTTTCATTTATAATCTTTTTTTAAACTGTGGAATGATTTATTTTAATTTGAAAAACATAATTAGAAAATAATGTTATTCTGAATGTCCTTGGTGTTTTAGGCAGAGTTTATATTATATCGATATTTATGATTTGTTTAAATATTTTTAGAGACCATATAATATAAATGTCTGCCCAAAATCAAAGGACCTTACCAAGAATTACAAAAATTTCTGTACAGTCCTATAGTAATACCAAGAAATTTAACCTTCGTAAAGAAAACAGGAAAATGATAAAACATTTGACGTTTTTAATTTATAATTGCATTACATTTCACTTTCCATATTTTCAATAATTCATTTAGACTTCATTGAATAATCTACTCCTTACAAAGTTAATTCTGTTAATAAATGGGTTGGTTATGTTCTTTTTTATTCATTTATTGTTACGGATTTCTATTTATAGAGTACAATCTGTATTTATGGGAACTGTGTATTATCTCTTGGGCCGCTTGGTGTCTAAATTCAGTCTCAGTAAACAAATCTTTTAATCTCATCTGACGGTTTAAGCCTCTTCACTTTGAGGAGAATTCTTCAAGGAGGTGCAAACATTTGGAAACTCTTTTCGTAGTTACGCAAGTATTAATCTGAGAACTTGGAACATCATTTCACACGGACTGTCACCAGCTTAGTGTTTCTCACAGAACTCTCTAAACTTGCTCCAAACCTGATATTCTGACATCACAGCTGCCTAAATACGCAACCACCCAACAGTCTGTTAGCTCGCACATTGAGAAGTGAATTTTCATTGGTGTCAAAACTTCATAATTTTTAACTATCAACAACTGTTGTGTAAATGCGTATTATTCGTAAAAAGTGCCAAAATATTTATATCAATCAACTTATTTATTTTAATATGAATAAAAACGTTAATTAAAGTCTATTCGAGGATTGTAGATTATATTTATATTTACTTCTTGAAAACTCCAGAATAAAAAATGTTCTTTATTTGTTATATCCTCTACTTTCTTTGTATATTCATACTTTCATTTGGTACATTTGTTTATTTTATTTTATTGTATAGCGAAATAAGCGCTTTATAAGATTGTATATAAACTGCCAACCTAGCAAGCATAGTACTAAGTGAGAATGAGAGCGAGGGTATTTCCATTGAAGACCTCAGTAATCCATAGTTTTGTATGCTAAAATGTATGGAGAAGACGATAATTATAAGAAGAAAATAAACTAAAAAGTTTGTGAAATCATGCATTTCTTTAGGGTGGTTTAAATTCGTTCTTTAGAATCTAGGATTTTATTATTCGGTGTTGGTTATGTTTTCCTAGGTTGAATATGGAAGTTCCAGAGGAGGATGGTAAGGAACGAAAAAATTATTTTTTATGGTGACTGATGTAATCATCAATCGTGTGAAGAACAAACTCTGGGGTTGTTTTTTGACACGTGCCAAGGCACTTTGACGTCAATGTGCAAGGATTTTATTTCGGAATGTCTGGAGAGTTTACGTACCGAAGTAGCACCTATTATATCCACCATCCGTCCCATAATTAAATATGTACAGAGACGAATGGTAGTTTTGTACAGTAATAGGGAAAGATCTGTTTTAAGAGTTGACTTTTTGTTTATTAAAGGGTATAATTTAAAAAGTTCGTTTTGTGCTTTATTACATTTATTTAAAATGTGCGCTTTCCAAGTTAGTCTGGTGTCAAGGAGCACACTTTCGATATTTTATTGGTTTATTTGGAGGATTAAGGAAAGTTTTGATTATTAATGTATATTAGAGTGGAATTGTTGATGCACCGAAGAGTGAATATTTTAGTTTTGCATTTGGATGAGTTTAGATAAAGTCTCCATGAAGATGCCCAATTTTGAAAAAGGTTTAGTGTGTCTTGCAAGTGATGTATGGTGGAGGAAAGCTGTGAGTCCGCTGCATAGATGGCAGGCTGTGTTGTCAGTATAAAGTGCTGTTGTGTGCTTGTCTCGATCACGTATATCTGAGGTGAATGTGTTGAACAAAGTTGAAGAGAGCGGGGACCCTTGAGGGACTCCAGCAAAGATTATGGAGGGAGGAGAAATATAATTGTTTAATTTGACTGAGAAGGAGCGATCTGAGATGAAACCGTGTATTATGCTAAATTAATAGTCAGGAGTTCCTGACATAATTTGTAAAGTAAACCTTGGTACCAGACAAGATCAAACGCTTGAGCGAAATATTGATGTTGATTTGGCAGTTGCTTTCTAAAATAAACATAAAAATAGCTCATTTTTTTAGCATTGGTTTCTATGTAATACAAACAATTAGGTATTTGCGTAGACTGTGGTTTTTTACAGTACTCAGAGACGAAAGCGATATTTTGAATTTGTTTATTTTTTGGGAAAATAGTGTTAACAATATGGTGCCAAGTAGGCTTTATAATTGTATCAGAAAGTGATTTGTAATAAGTATTTCAATTACATGTGAATATAGAAACCCTAATATGAGGAATGCCATAGAGGAGATTGCATGTCGTCTACGTTATAAAAGCACCATGAAATGAAGGTGTCCCCGAGCTTGCAACAAGTGAGAAGACCCAGCACGGAACATTGGAAAGTACATTTAATTCTTAGCTGCCCGGGATGAGCCGCGTCTCAGTCGATGAAGCTGACATTTCGGCCATCCTGTTGTGGCCTTCTTCAGAGCTACACTGCTCAGCTGCTGTGGCTTTCCGCAGCTGAAGGCCACAGCAAGATGGCTGAAACTTCAGCTCGATCGACTGAGACGCGCCCCATCCCGGGGAGCCAAAGAATCCAATGACTTCGGTCGCCGGAATCCTACGAATCCATTGGCAAGAGCGGATTCGGTGGTATAACGGTCAGCGTACCGGACTGGTGTACCCGTGTTTGCGGGTTCAATCCCGATCGAAGCCGTGGATTTTTAAGGGCGAAAAAATCCTTCGTACGCCTTCCTTCGGATGGGAAGTAAAGCCGGCTATCCCATGTAGTAGATTTACTGCATGTAAAAGATCCTCAAGCCTAAAAGAAGCCTCTGAGCAAAATTGAGGTCCACCTGTTTCGTCGCCCAAGATAATACCTCCTTTCTCCGCTAGGTGGTGAAAGGCGCGTAGCGAAATTTGCGTGGTTAGACGGAAGAGCGGGCCTGATGGCCCATGTAATATAAGACATTAACTAACTAACAAGAGCTTGAAGTGGCTAGGTGACCTAAAGTGGGCTTACAGGGCGGCGTGTGGGCCAGGCTCCGAGGTGGCCGGAGCCGTGGCTGGGACGCTGGCGTCGCGACCCCAACAAGTCCCCCGGTGGCGAGAGCACCCGCGAGCCACAGGGGCGCTGGCACAGCCCTCTCCCTGCGGGACCAGCCGCTTGATTGATTGTTAGTGCTTCCGGGCGCGATAACTACTATGGTCATTAGTACCGTAAGTGTAGAGCATGTTTTTCGTCGGGAGGTGGCGGTGATCTTCCCCCCGCTGGATGACCAGATTCGGCGTTGAACTAGCGTCGGCTAGCGGGGTTTTCCCCTACCAGGTGTCTCCCACCACCCGGACACCGCCCCAGTCGGGTCAGGCTCTAAGCAACCGACCGGTCTGCCCGTATGTGTGGTAGTATAGTGCATGTTAATGTGTCTGTAAGGGATTAGGATAGGACGAGCAAGAGGTAGGAAAGGTCGCGCTCAGTCCGTTGCCCGTTTGTTAGGACACTAATCCGGCATTTGCCTGGCGTTCATTGTAAAAACCACCGAAAGCTACCGATCAGAGCAGCCGGACACTAGAATTCTCCTCCAGACAGCGACTGAATTCGACCTAGTGTCGAAAATCCTGCCTCAGTCAGGAATGTAACCTTAGGACCTCCCGGTCAAAGGCACTGCAGTGACATCAGTTGATGCACTGAGCCACCTCTCCCTGTGGATCGAGCCGGCATCCAAGCCCTTTTTTCTGAGGAGCGCGCGCGCGGCGCGGCAGGCAACGGGTTCGAATCCTCGTCAGGGAGAAAATAGCACTCGGCGTTTTTCCTCGCTCGCGTGGGGAGTTTGCGTCGGAAATTGCGTGTTTACAGATCGGATCCCTTTCAAAGCGTAAAAACATGTTTGTCGGGATGAAATGAGTGAAAAAATGAGGTTCCACTTTCGAGGGAGATTCGTTGATGAAATTAAGAAGTCACAATGTAGGAAGGTGTTTTCGATATACTAGTTAATAAGTCATATTTGAAATACCGTATATGCTTATGCGAACGCTCTCAACCTTATCACAAGATGGCTTCACGTCATATTAAGAGAAACTTCGTAAATGTGTTTCCTATACCCTTCACCATTAGATACCAATATTTTAATACAGATTGTGTGTTCATATTAAGTTGAAATAATTCATGTGCAATTTTGCTTGCATCAGTAAGGAGAAGATCATCAATATTGGTACAGTTATTTATTTTCTGTAATTTTTTAACAAATTTTAATATCACATCCCCAGCAGATATTTGGAAACGAATCATATATATATATATATATATATATATATATATATATATATATATATATATATAATATTTTCCTCATACATTAATGTACCATTAATTCTAGTAATATGTTATGATATAAAATAATATGCATTGTATTTTTCTCGGAATGTATTTTCTCAATTAATGACTTGTAAAATTTAGCTCGACTTTTATATTTCCGTTCATAATATATAAATTCTTCTCCGAAAGACAATATTCCAATAATAGCGAAACTTTCGGGTTTTCAAATTTTTGTGGCCGAGGTATTGGACACTATTTCCATTTATAGCCGAAATAAAATTATTGGCACAATCATCATGAGTTTCTTGTCATTTACCCAGGTATATACCACACTATTTCCTACATAACGAATTTGTGAAGTGCATTTAAATAACACAGAGTCCACTTCAAGTCCAACGTAAAAGGTATTCAAAGTGCTCTCCTGTAAAATTTAGTAAATGTGACATAGTGACCTAAACAACCAACACAGAAATGTTGGTTACTACACTCGAAATATTCACTCATAATTCAACTACCATGTGTGTAGTGAAAGAGAGGGGAAGAGATTCAGGTGTTCTGGAAATAATTCACAAATTATTTCCCCCCTATGTGAGTAGTTCCATACAGTTTTTAACGATGAATATTTTTTTAATAAAATTCAATTAAATGATTGTGTATAGTATACGTAATTTCATTATTATATCCCCCAATTCTCATAGTAATAGATTTTATTTCACCCTTTGAGTTTGATTCCTAAACTGACTTTCCCTTACTGAATAATCGTTTCCTCCCACTTTTCATTGAAGGACCTTTCGGTGATATATTCAAATAAACATTGAATCTGCTGCCTCTTCAATTTCTCCTATTTACTCCAACGAGAATCGTGGTGCTTTGTGTAGGTCAAAAAACTTAAATTTGTGATTTTAATTGTGAACATCAGGTTATACATCGTTTTGTATCTCATATTTACGAGATATTGCAAAAAAAGTATATAAAAATTTGGTTTGATTTAGTTATCCTATCTATAAAACAAATAATCTGTGAGTAGTTATATCACATTTTATTTTAGTGATCGAAATTATTCTGAAGTCTTAAAACTCATTTAAAAAATACTTCTATATTTTACAATTTTACAGCTTATTAGGCTGCATTAATATTAAAATAATATCAAATACTATGCAAAAGAGACAACTTTCCCATAAAAAGCAATATCTTTGATCCATAATAAGCAAACTTTTTAGACCTTGGTTATCTGTAGATAATCAATAGAAGCTGTTAGATGCAAACAAAAGTTGTTAGATGACATATAGTATCCAAAATTTGTGCTAATAAAATCATTCAGACCGGGAGCGGTAGCTCAGTGCTTCAACCGATGTCACTGCAGCGCCTCTGACCGGGAGGTCCTAGGTTCCCACTCCCCACGGCGGTAGGATTTTCGACACTAGCTTTTCAGCTAGGTCGAATTCAGTCGCTGCCTGGAGGAGAATTCTAGCGGTCGGCTGTTCTGATCGGTAGTTTTCCGTGGCTTCTCCGATCAACACCAGGCGAATGCCCGAGCAGTACCCTAGCAAACGGGCCACGGACCGCGTGCGATCTGTCCTTCCCGTTCCTTGTCCTATCCTCTCCCTTTATACACACACTTACACTAACATGCACTACACTACCACGTATTCCGGGAGACCGATCGTGACCTTAGAGCCTGTCCCTGCTAGGGCGGTGCCCCGCTGGTGGGAGAGTCCTGGTTAGGGGGAAACCCCACAAGCCGACGGTAGGTCGACGCCGGGTCTCGCCATCCGGCGGGGGAAGATCACCGCCATCTCCCGAGAAAAAACATTCACTACACTAACGGAACTAATGACTAAAGCAGTTGACGCGCCCGGAAACACGAAAACATCAATAAATCAATCAAAAAAATCATTCAGAGTCTGTGCAAAACTGATAGTCACTTAGAGAATAGAATCGCGTGTATAAACACTTAGTGAGTTGAGGTATTGTTTAATGATTACGAGTTATTTGTAACAATCATTAATAAAGGAGTGATTCATGCAATTTAACTCTCGTAATTTCCAAAACAAATAATTTTAAACTCCAGTTTTATGTGCGAAATAAATTTTTGGTTTCGTCTTTAATGAAATTGAAAAACACTGAGAAAGTAGTTTTCAATTTTTCATTAAACAATTCAGTAAATTTCAATATATTCATTCCATCACAATATTATCTGCGCAAAATTAATGTCTTCTTTGTTTGCAATATAATGCATAGGAAACGTAGAAATAGTTGGATAGGAGCAACAAAAGATGTGAGTAAAATACAGTTGTAATGCAACTGCTCCATAAATATTTGTGATTTATTTGAGATAGCTGTGTTTTGATTTAGCTACAAAAAACCCTTGTCTTCCCTGACCTCATGATCTTCACATATTTTCTCATCCTTGAGAAATTAAAGTTATACGATTTGCCGCGTTATTAATTTTGCTGTCCTTGCAAAGATTAATATTTTCCTTGCGAATTTCATATTTTCCCCATATTTCTTTTATTTGAAATGACAATTGTCAGAAACATTATACTAGCGGTTTATCTATGATTCCAAACATTTCTCTTTAAAAATATGGATGGTTACTATGAATATTTTATGGAATTAAATCCATTTTCATATTCAGGAAATGCTACTTGACTATTGCATTTGGAAATAATAATTTATCACATTTACGTGAAAAAGCAAAATTTAAAATATCCTAATTGAGTAAAACCTGTGCAAAGTGTTTCTATTGTATTCAATTAATAGCATTAAAATTAAATACGGAACGTTTATTTAATTAAGAACATATTAAACTGATTTAAGTTATTATTATAGTGGTCTATTCATCTTCGAATTATTCAAAGGTTTCCAAATATTTTGTGGAAATTCTTTCATAAAGTTGTTCGTCGGATTTGTTTCTGACGAGCTCTGGAGAAATAACTCCACCTGCTGAGCTGTATGCTTTCCGCTGAAGTTTTGAAAAGTAATATCCGAAGAGCTGTGAGCCTTTCGCTGCGCTCTACGGGGACACTTAGCTCCGTCTGCAGGCGAATTGCCAGGGATCTCTGGAGAACCCTCCAAACTGAAAGGTCGCGGCATCGGAGTTTGCTACGATCTCCTCGAATCGCACTCCAGTTCCCCACTTCTAATGCACCTCTTCGGAACAACTGCCGCCAGGTATACCTTACTTTCATGACAGTCATTTACAAGATTAGATTTTGTCTTTTCACACTTCATCTTTTGTATCACTCTATCCATTGAATTGTGCAATAATTCCTTGCATTTCTTTTCATGGAATTCAAGGAATTATTTGAACAACTGCCGCCAGGTTTATATCTTACTTTCATGTTAGTCATTTATAAGAGTAGCTTTTGTATTTTCACACTTCATATTCTGTATCACATTATCCATTGAATTGTGTAATAATTCCTAGCATTTGTTTTCATGGAATTCAAGGTATCAGACATCTTACTTTCATATCAGTCATTTATGAGATTAGCTTTTGTCTTTTCATAATTTATCTTTGGCTTCTCTTTATCAAATGTATTCTACAACAATTCACTGCATTTCGTTTCATATATTGAAACCACTCCTGTTGTTTTAGTGCTGGTTAAAGACTCTCTGTTCATTGAACATTTCTATCAGATGTTTTATCATTACTACTGTTAGTGCATTATTTGATACATCGACGCTTTTAACATTGGTAGTTTATTTTGTCCTCAAATCCTCTTTTCAATATGATAATAAAATTCTTATTATATTTTGAAAAGATTGTCATGTGAGAGTGGGTGATATTTTTATGATATATCATATTTTATTTAGAAAGTGGAACTCGTTAATATTAAAGAAAAAGTAAAATGTTCATCTCAGTTTCTAGTAGAAACTTTTTCCTTTCAGTGTTAGAAATTCTTAATACTTTACTGAATTATTGTTCATTTACAAGCTCAGACACTTTCTACGTGATTTTAGTAATATTTTCAAACGTACCTATTCATTGTCAGCTGTAATGTTTCCGGTTTTAAATAGCCATAGTGTCCACTTGCCATTACCGTATTAAGGGTATCTGCCAGCAAAAATATGAAACTTTTTACATTTTTAAAACTTTAGCTAGTTAAATTATTTACACTTTACAGAACACATTCGATATAGAAAGTAGCAAAATTTGATATAGAAGTAGATTTTTTAAATGTTTCTCCAGTTGGTCGGGGGAATATCTATTTTGTAATGACTTAATTTTGGTTCATCGAGTCAACCTAATCATTTTAATGTCTGTGTCTTACATAGACTCTGAGAAGAGGTTATGTTCTTCACGTTGGCGAAATTGTCACAATTGTTACATCTTTATTGTTGTAGTTTTGTAACATTGGTGTGTTTACACCTGTTCCCTATGTCCGTGAGGTTAGAAGTACGGTTTTATAGGAAAGTATACCTTGTTTGTTAGAAAAATGTAGACTAAAGAGGTAAGAGTTAAGAAGAAATGGGTAGTTTTAGTTAATAATGAAGAGGAGAAAACTAGTTCATCATATAATGTAAGTTACCACTAGAAAAAATATGAAAAAATATATTTAACAGTTAAATTTACCTTTAACACTCGTTCCGGAAAAATATTTTTTGCAATTTTTTTTTTCATATATGACACATTTTCTCAGAAACTTTTAAAGATAAAAATATTAAATTTTCGGTATAGCTTTACGTATATATGTCTGAGCTTCTTAATAAATATAATGAAATAGATGAATCCAAAATTGTTATAATTATGGATGAATATGTGTCTAATTTTTAAAATTATTTTCAATTCTTTTTCATAATTTTGTAAAACAATTTTATGATATGTTATTCAAATAATTCTGCTTAAGTATAATAATAATTAGTTACATGAAGTATTGTAAAAAATTCAAACTTCTAAGTAAAGTAATTTCTGAGATAAAGGGTTAGAAACAGTCAATTTAACACAGGCTAGATAGGACTGTCATATTTCACTTAATGTAAAATCAATTTGACTGCAGAGTAGAGTCGCAACGGAACTGATTACAGTAATTACGTTAAACCGCAGTCTGTGAGAGAAGCTGGACATTGACGCACAAGATGAAAGTTACTTATTTTTATGTCCCGTGTACAAATATATTAAAATGTAGATAATTTTTCACGACAAATGTTTTAAAATAAATTTTAGTGCATCAGGAAATTTAAGTTCTCTGTTACACCGTGTAAAAAGTGTCGAACGTTGACAAGTTAAATTTTGCTCATTCTTATTTTAGTAGAATCGATAGTTACAGAACTGACGTTATTTGGGTTGTTGTGTAATTTTTGTATGTCGTGAGAAGTCTAAGCTAATTCTGTAAATAAAGTCTTCCTATCCTTTATACCCCCAAAATTAAATACCCCCCACACAAATCTTGGGCAGATCGATCATACGTATTACTAATCCTATATTGTTAATTATAGAAACTTTGTTTAAATATATTTCAAACGTATACATTATAATAATTTGCAATAAAATGACTATACTCGTACATCTGAGCAAAGGAACAGAAAAGTAATTTTTAAAAGTGTTTTTTTTATATGTAATATAGTTTTTCCGTTCTCACGACAACCCAGCATTTAGGACTTATCTTCTGACACATTGTTCCCCCGGTTTTTCATTACCATCTCACAGTCCTTATATAACGATTACATTAATTACTTCATCACGTTGTACGCAAAAAATGTTAATTCTTTTCTCAACGCAAAAACAAGCTATAAAATATTCTTTAACCAGGCAACTCTTGTTGAATAGCACAAAATTTCGTGGCTCGCCACTGTTTATTGCGAGGTCTCGCCGCCTGCCTCGCCGTCAAAGGGGCGCGGTGAATGCCGTAAGCGGCTGCATTTAATAAATCCCCTCGGAGAAGGATGGCCGGGAGGAAGGGAGGGAGGGAAGGAGGGGAAGGGGGAGAGGTGCCGGACGCCTTGGGCCCCATCTAGGGCGCGTCCTATGCGGATCTCCGCGTTCTGAAAAGCGCCACTGAAAGGACGAACCGGGTTTGAGGCGGAGGTCTAGGGCTGGAAGACGCTGCCCCCCGCGTCTTGCAAAGCAAACCGGAGCCACGCCCCCAACCCCTGAGGAAAAGCAGCCTCCGGATCCTCGCCTGCAGCGCCTGGAACAAGTCGGATTCCTTTTCAGGCAGGAAGCGGCACTGCAGAGCGATGCCATGCTTACCTTGATTTAGTCGAAGTGATGAAGGAAGGGATCCTAGTGAATGTATTATTTTAGTTTACATTTATATTCTCAAAGGACTTGCATCTCATTATATAATTTATTTTACTTCAGGCGTACTTTTTAATAATTGCGTAAAAACTATTCAAATTGCTCAAATTACACACTTAAAATACACTTCAGCACTGATCCTATCCATAGTGCGACTCACCGACTTGAATTAAACAACTGCTCTGAAAAATAATTTTATTTTACAAAAAAGTTGTATCAAGAATTTTAAGAAGTCTTTTATAATTTAAAAAAATATTTTCATAATAATATTATTTTTTTGTTAATTTTCATGAGGTTTAACAATGTATTGTGAATTTTTTGTGATTTTTTTAATGAATTATTAAAAATACTTTCAACTTAACCATGGGTTCGACATACAACATATTACCTCTCACCTGTTGCATGTAAACGTGTAATTCTACACAGAATAATGATTCCTGGAAGTTCTATCAATTGAAACCAATTATTAGATTGATGGCAACTAATATAAACTGTCAGCATTTTTCAACAAGAAAAAATGAACAATTATTCTTGTGTATATTATTCTGATTATTCTGATTATATCATTAAAACTAAACCCAGGGTTCTTTGCGTATTCATTTCTTGAGCATCACAGTCGTGTTTCGCTTCGTAATAAGCTTACATATACTTTCTGTAAATACAACACAAAACCTCGGTGGTCATTACACTCGTCATCATTAACAATATCGAAATTCACAATTTTGAGTAAATTATTTTTTTCTACAGTCTGCCGCAACACAGTTGTTTTGGTCTTCTTCTACACTGTACTCTAAATATCGGTTTATAGAATATTCATTTCAGAATATTTGCACATTCTCTTGATCTTTTTTTGCTGTGCGTGGTCTAGCAATTTTACTTCACTTACCAGGAATTACCTCACATCTGCAATTCCTCAGCATAGCTCCACGAGAATTCAATGTATGCAAACACCTTCTCAGCTGTCGTATGCCTATTCCTCTCTTACCTCACAGAAACGTCAGATTTCGTCTCTAGCACACTCACTGACTCCCACTGTTACATCTGGAAAAGATATAAGCACTCTATCACTGACATCACATAGCTTAAAGTGCCCATTGCGCGTAGTCTCCTCCGCATACGCAACCAATGTCTCCAACGTGGCATCGGGAGTGGTGGCTCAGTGCATCAACTGACATCACTTCAGTGCCTCTGACCGGGAGGTCCTAGGTTCCCACTCCCCACGGCGGCAGGATTTTCAACACTAGCTTGTCAGCTAGGTCGAATTCAGTCACTGTCTGGAAGAGAATCTCGCGGTCGGCTGACCTAATCGGCAGTTTTCCGTAGTTTCTCCGATCAACACCAGGCGAATGCGGGAGCAGTACCCTAACAAATGGACCACGGACCGCGCGCGATGTTTCCTTCCTCTTCCTTGTCCTATATTCACCCCTTACACACACACACACTTACACTAACATGCACTACACTACCACACACGAGGGAGACCGATCGGAGACTTAGAATTTGTCCCGGTTGGGTCAGTGCCCCGCTGGTGGGAGATACCTGGTTGAGGAAAACCCCACTAGTTGACGGTAGGTCGGCGCCGGATATCGCCATCCAGTGGAGGAAGATCACCGCCACCTCCCGATGAAAAGCATGCACAACACTTACAGGACTAATGACCTCATTAGTAGACGCGCCCGGAATCAATCAACCAACCACTCTATCCGACAAGGCAGTAATAGTTGAAACCACCATTTTCCGCACCAGAATTGTCACGTGTTGGTGCGTCATGACTCGTTACGTCTCTTGCCGCCACCTCCTTAGCCAACTCACCCCACCCCTTCAAGCGTATTCGAGCTCAGCGAAGGATGTCTTACTTGCAATGGCTTCGCCGCCTGCGCCATCGCGAACTGCATCGCCGACGCCGACGTATCGTCTCAGAGCGCGAGAACAACGGAAACCTCTGGGTACAGGAGGCGGGACTATTCCCAGCCCTCCGCCCTTGCCGTCGCACCACCCTCTCCGCCCTCGCCGCCCTCCGCCGCCCTCGCCGCCCTCGCCGCCCTCGCCGCCCTCGCCGCCCTCGCCGCCCTCGCCGCCCTCGCCGCCCTCGCCGCCCTCGCCGCCCTCGCCGCCCTCGCCGCCCTCGCCGCCCTCGCCGCCCTCGCCGCCCTCGCCGCCCTCGCCGCCCTCGCCGCCCTCGCCGCCCTCGCCGCCCTCGCCGCCCTCGCCGCCCTCGCCCCCCTCGCCGCCCTCGCCGCCCTCGCCGCCCTCGCCGCCCTCGCCGCCCTCGCCGCCCTCGCCGCCCTCCGCTGCTCCCGCCACTCAACGCGCCCTCAACGCTGCCCTCAACGCTGCCCTCAACGCTGCCCTCGTCCTGCAACGCCCTCGCCGCCCTCAACGCTGTCACATTCACCACCCTCGCCACCCTAACCGCCGCTCTCGCCACATTCACCGCCCTCACTGCCGCCACTACTCCAGCCGCTACCCCTTCCCTCTCGGCGACAGGAGGAACTAACACGCCCGTTTTCGCAAGTTCTCGCTGCCAATGAGAACTATGACGCGAGTTGCGCGCCTGGGGACTGTTGCGGCCGCAGGCAAAAGCGTTTGTCGCGAGGCAAGCGAACAAGCAGACGCCAGTGAAAGGTTGGCATGAAGCAATAACCGCAAAATTCGAGGCAACGAAAGATTTGACGAAGTGAAAGTGGTGGCAGTCGTGGCTTAGGCACAAGCACAAGTGCCAACGACAAATTCAGGAAAGCGCAGAAATTCTTACGAAGGCACCGAAGGTATACCACAGAGGCGACAGGAAATCGTTGCTTAAGAGCAGACGTTAACCTGTGAATAAGACGACAGCAAAACACAACACCGAACTGAGTAGATGTCAGAGTTGAAAAAGGTTTCGAGGAAGGCGACAGTGGAGATAGCGGTGAGGCTATGGAAGTATTGGTGATTAGCCATTATAAATCCCGTAAAGGACAATTTGTCTCGGCGCAATTTGTTAGATCGGACAATTTGTTAGATCCCGGATTCTAGTCAGTCACTCATCCGGGAACTCGCAATGTCTCGAATTCGTTTAACCTTGGAGACATCTCGTTGTTAACGGATTTGGCTAGTGACGCCGGTTTCGCAGTTGTGGCCTTTCAAAATAACCATCCCAACATTCGCCTGGATGACCGAGGAAAACCACAATGACCCCGTCCAAGGTGGCCGGCAGAAGAATTGAACCCGGACCCCGCAAACGCGAAGTCAGCGCGGTACGTCCTGACTCACTTCGCTCTGGGTTAGAGAAGTGGAGGCTCGTGAATGTGGGGTTCCAACAAAAGGGTACGCAGAAGTATAGCGGGGAAGGCGTAGGAGTCGGGTGCGAAGACGGCGCCGAGACTGCACGGGCAAAGCGGGCGGGGAGGGTGGTAGCGGCGGCCGCGTTCGGTCCCAACTCGGCGCAACAGGCGGGGCGGCAGCGGCGGGCGGCATTCCCCGCGAGCGGCGAGACGGAGCGGGACGTGGCGTCGCGTGGCGTGATGTGATGTGGTGTGGCGTGACGTACGTGGCCTGGCGGGGAGGGGCGTGGTATAACGGGGTACGTCGGGGTTGGGCGGGGCGATGCGAGCCGGGGAGGGGCGCCGCGGGGCTGAGCGGGGCGGGGCAGGCCGAGGCGGTGCTGAGCGGGTTGGGGAAGAACTTAGCGAGCTGAGCGGGGCCGGCAAGGACGTGGCAGCATGAGTGGGGTGGGGTAGGACGTGGCGGGCTGAGCGGTGCGGGCTGAGAGGGGCTGGCCTGAGCGGGGAGGGTTCTGAGCGGGGCGGGGGTGAGTGGGGTGGGACAGAGCGGGATGGGACTGAGCGGAGCGGGGCTGAGCAGGACTGAGCGGGGCTGAGCGGGGCTGAGCGGGGCAGAGCGGGGCAGAGCGGGGCGGGGTAGAGCGGGGCGGGGTTGAGCGGGCCGAGGCGGGAATGAGCGGGACGGGGATGAACGGGATGGAGTGGAGCAGGACGGGGCAGGGCGGAGCGGAAAGGAGTGGAGTGGAGTGGAGCGGGGCGGGGCCTGACTTGGCGGTCCTTGGCGAGGTCGGGCATGGCGAGGTGGCGCGCTGCGGGACGGGGCGGGGCGGGGGCGGAGCGATGGCGGAGCGGGGCGGCGCGCTGCGAGGGTAGGGGCGGGGCAGCTTGCGAGCGGGCGGGCGGCGCGGCGCGGCTGTGGGTGCCGTGAGGCGTGGCAAACGCCTATTAGCCGCGCTCGAGCGCGCCCCGCCCGCAAGCCCCGATTCATGTTCCTCGCGGAAGCCTCAAGTGTGGAGCAAGATGCTCGCTTCCGCTAACTCAGCTACACAAGCAGTTCCTCTCTCACGGAATTATTGCGGCTGCCATTGACTTCCTTGTTTCGGCGAACCTCGAAGCTATTATACCTTGAGCAACGAATTACGTATAAAATAAATTGCCGCACATTACATTGACGGTTATTGGTATAGTATTTAGAGATAATTAAAAAAATGGTTCCGCTCTACAAAGATGAAGTTGTCGTGTGTAGGTGGTAAGATAAAAAACGATACAGTTTAATTTGTTTAGATAAATATTTTTATTATTTTACTTGCATATAACATTCTTTATTTAACAATGTGTTATTATTTGTTTTAATATTAGCTCGAGGTCGCGGAAGTGAGATAGTGGTTGACTTAATAGGCGTTAGATTGAATGATTTTTAGGTGTATGTAAGATAAGGTATCAAAGGGGATATCTCTAAACAATTTGAGATTCAAGCAAGAACGTTCCAATGACGTTCGGGTCAATTTTGTTCACGTTGGGGTCAGTATTTCGGAACTACTGATATTTGGTCAAAATAACCTGAGGCACATCAAAACATAGTGAACACTCATGCAAATTCCTAATTTAGAATTCAAATAACTGCACAAAAACCAAGACTCTTTTCTTACAGACATCTTAGAATAATGTGCATTCCCTCTATTCGGTCTACGCATCCATTTCAATCCATCTTTTACATTTTTAATCTCTGTGAAAACTATTTCTTTCTTACGTCTCTCAAACATGTCAGGATGCTGTAGAATCAACACTCTTCTAGCACTGGATCGTTTTCAAAATTCGCTCGGAGCGGAAATCTTGAACAAAACAGCCACTTAAAATCTTCATTTCAGAAAATCCATCACTTCTCTAAGAAAATACAAGAAGTACGAATTAGATTAGTACCATCAAAAACGACACAATGGACCATCAATATATGTTAATAAATTCGTAATACAAGACAATCGGTTCAATCTATTGGTTTGTATACTGAACGAACACCGTACACTTCTTTTCAAGCAAAGAAGAATCACAGCTTTCTTCAACATTTGGCCCAATTCTTCAATGAAATTTCTCAAAACTGATAACTTGAATGATGAAACTAGCTCATTTGTGGGATATTTGTCTTGGCAGTTTACTTCCCATTGTTATCATCAGTATCCTCATCGATATTATCCGTGTCCACAATGACTAATCTAGTACATGTTAAAAAACTTGATGATCCAGACGTACCTACTAGTTCGCAAACATTCCTATCAACTTCATCCTCCGGGTCACTTTTTGCCTCAGATGCATCTGAACCTACATCGCTCGGAATTCCTTGTAAATGTTTACAATCAAACCAAGCTTAACAACTCGAAACTTCCACGAACTTGTAAAACCAAAAACATGTTACTGTTCCAAGCAGAAACACACAAAATTACCTACACTATAATAAATTGATAAAAATATAAAATTATATTATATATTGATAAAATATATAATATTGATAAAAAAATTGATAAAAATAAGAAATCTCTCAGTGATTTCAGGTCAAAACCATCCGCAAACCAGTAGAAGAAATTCATATTTACGTAAAAAATGTGTACGAGATTTAGGTGAAAATTCAGATTGACGTTTTTATGTCTACCTACAAGAAACCTAAAATTACTGTTGTCCATTTATCCTTAATGTATTTCTCTTTTTCAATTAAAAATTACGAGGGACGCGAAAACAAATTTCATGTGGCTTTATGTTTTGGAATCTTTTCACTTTAGGACACTTTAGTTTCACTAAAAGCAAACCGAGTATTACATGTCACACAAGATGAGATTGTTTTAAAAATGTAACGTTACGTGAAATAATTGAAATAAATGACATAATATTGTGAGGAGACACATCCTATAGAACACATAATTTTAGATTGCAGAAAACATTTCACAAACAAAGTGTCATCCGCGTGATTCGTGCAAGCCTTTTTTCATTCAGAATGAAATCATGCGAATCTCTATGTCGAAACTGACTTACGTATGGATGGAGATATATTTTCATGCAATACAGATATTTATAATAACAACACAACACCATAGGAATCATATTTATCCGATGTCAGTATCCACAGCTCATAAAAAGAAAACCACATATAATACATGCACATTACTTAACAACTCATTATCAGATGACATTAAACAAATAAAATTGATACATCCGTTTAAGTGTCAAGTAATTTTTTTATGCTACATTACTGATTCTATACGATTAGATTAGGAAAATTATTGTATATTTATTTAATAAATTATTGCATTAAGTAAAATTTGAATTGTACAATTTTAAAACTAAATATGCCTAGAGTAAGCGATGTACTTTAGCTTCAGGGTCGATGACCATCATCTCGATCAGGTATTTCGTCCGGTTTCCCTTATTCACTCATCATATGCGAAATAGCCCTCTCCCTTGCTTTTGTATCAAAATCTAGTATCACCATTCGCAGCTAGTTGAGCTCTCATTTTGATAGTTATAATAGGAACATGGCCGGAAGTGTGGATTGCTGTTACGTCATAAAAAATTGCAACAATTTTAAATTAAAATCTGAAGTTGGCTTATCGATGCGCGTAAGTTTACTATCACTCGGAGGCGAACATTCTTAGTTTTCAAATGTTGGTAGTCCCGCTATTTTCGTGTGTCCTTTCATCTTTCAACTCTGTGCAGTAAGTGGTGAGGGTAGAGATTCTGGATCTCAAGAGGACACACAAAATTATACTTCTCCCCCATAGGTTTAATGATTTAGAACGAAAATAAATCAAATCAAAATTAATAGGAAATTATTATTTAAAATAACAAAATATAAAATAAGATTGGTATATTTTCACTCTTCTTAACGCTTTTAGACTCACCTTTTGATTTCTTGTTATCAATCATCAACTCAAAGCTTTTCCGAATTACTCTACTCGAAAAATAATTGAACACGCTTAATGATTTGGGGTGTCAAAACATTACCTTGGTCGTGCTTCGCCCGCAACATAATACAAAATTCACACTGTACGTTTTTGCAGAATTCTGTCGATCTTTCTCCCATCGCCACGTGGGCGCCACTTGACTAAGAGACAGAACTGACACTAAGCGTAGCCGGAGACGTTGGTTCTCGCGCTTCATTTTGTGGCCTGAGAGGAACAACTTCCGGGAAATAGGGAACTTACTTGCCTGGATTTCCTTCGCAGCGAACTGCCTCTGTGGTATCTCAACGGCGAACACGAGTTCTCAACTGCTCGAGTTCAACTGGAGAGCTTCAACTTCTTCAGCCTCGTCCCACGCTCCACATCGCTCCGCAACTTCACGCCCTCTTCACCGAGATATCCACTCCCCTCCACTACTGGAGACTGCGCGGTCCTTGTGGTGTGTTTGAGTTGCAATTTCCTCCAACTTCGCAAAATTCAGAAAATAATTTGAACAAATACAACAAATAGTTACGAAAAAGTTTCTCCGAGACTCCAGGTAGAAAAGCGGTTTGAGACACTAAACATTTTTGTCTGATATGCTCCCGTCAATGCAAAAGAGTAATACGTGAATTTCATTATAGAATCACCACATCAGAGAAATTATATTCATTTCGCATCTATTTTAAAAATCACTTATTGATATCGTTAATAAATGTAACAATATCAAAAGCATATTTTTTCTATTTTTGTTTTAGACAAGAACAGTTGTAAAAATGCAAAAAGTTAATAAAATTATAAAAAGTGTCCCCTTGAAAGAGAGCAAATATTTTCAAGAACATATCAAAGGAGCAGTTAATTCAAACACTTTTTAAAATAATAACTTCAAAAGAACATCTCAAACTAATATTTTTAAAAACAAATTTATGGCTTACAATAAACACAGTAACACGTTGAATGTAAACGAAGTAATAAATATGTGATGTCGGATGCTGACTTTTCAAAGTATCTTCTAAGTTATACCATAGATGTTATACCTAATATTTAACTGAAGAAAATAGGAAGATAATGCCAACCAATGATCATGCTAACACAATGACTGGCAAGTAGGTTCCCTCTTTGAAGGAACAGCTTCCCAGTACGTAAGAAATCGTGTGTCCTCTGGTGTGGAAAACTTCAATGAAATTGAGGAGCTTTGTCGCACAGGGTTTCATCCCCTCCCTCTCGCCCACAACGCATTTCCTGCTTCCCCCGTTTTCGGAGGTTTTTATAGCCTCGCCCTCGAGCCATTTTTTTGAGAATTCGTTTGTATTCATTGGAATTCCGAGAGGTGAAATCTCCTGGGGAAAGATGGAAATTTGGCAGCGAAAAATATAAGGAGATTTTTCTAGAAGAGCTTATTCCAGCGTGTGACGTCGGTGTCCTCATCTTATAAATAACAAAACGTAGATGAAAAAAGCCCATTGCAATACAAATACTTGTGGGCGTCGCATGCTTTTATTGACAAAATACTAATACGCTTTGAATAGTAATTGAATTCAAAATGTACAGATTATAAGATAAGAATAGAACTTAATAGGCTTAAAACAACCTTATAACTGTTGTCTAGATGGAGCCGCTTTTACTTGAAAGACCAATCCTGGAAATTCTAAAAAAAAATTATCAGTACTTTTAGTCATTATTTTAAGCTCAATATTTTCGTCTTCAGAAAATGAAAATTTGCGTATCGTTTGAGTGATTGATTTCTTCGTGCTTTTGGACCCGTCAACTGCTTTGTTCATTAGTCCCGTAAGTGTAGTGAAGTTTTTTTCTCGGGAGATGGCGGTGATCTTCCCCCACTGGATAGCGAGATCCGGCGCCGACCTACCGTCGGCTACTGGGGTTTCCCCCTAACCAGGACTCTCCCACCAGCGGGGCACCGCCCCAGCTGGGACATGCTCTAAGCTCCCGACCGGTCTCCCGGGATATGTGGTAGTGCAGTGCATGTTAGTGTAAGTGTGTGTGTAAGGGGAGAGGATGTGAGAGTGTGTGTGTAAGAGGTAGGACAGATCGCGCGCGGTCCGTGGTCCGTTTGGTAGGGTACTGCTCCGGCATTCGCCTGGTGTTGATCAGAAAATCCACGGAACACTACCGATCAGAGCAGCCGGCGCTAGAATTCTCCTCCAGACAGCGAATGAATGCGACCTAGCTGAAAATCTAGTGTCGAAAATCCTGCCGCCGTCAGTACACGAACCTAGGACTTCCCGGTCAGAGGCGCTGCAGTGACATCAGTTGATTCACTGAGCTACCGCTCCTGGTCAAAGTTTGCGTATCAGTCGTCCTGAGTGCACTACATAAAAATAATAAAATTTTAACATTGCTGAATTTTCTATTACAATTGACAAGAAAACTAACCGAGAAAGCAATTTAATAATTTAGAAACACAAAATATTTCACAACGTCTTGGTTTCCGCTATAAAAACCTAAACCGCGAATATAGAAGTAAAGGAGGATGAAACGATGCCACCCATCTCCGGGACAGGCAGAGATATTCCATGACGTGCGGCAGAGCGTGACGCGCGGATACGGCGACGTTGACGTAGAGACGGCGGCGAGCCAGTGGGACCTTGTGCACACAGAGGAGAAATGTCTGGGGCGCGAGGGCTCGTGACGGAGTGCCACGGCGGCGTGCTGTGGCACGTGCCACTAATTGTCCCCGAAGTGCTCGCTGCCACGCCCCCGCCCCCGCCCTCGCCCCGCCTCCCGTCGCCCCCCCCGCCTCCGCCTCCGCCACCGCCGCCGCCCCCGCCCCGCCCCCGGACCCCGCCGCCTCCGCCTCCGCCGCTGCCCCCGTCGCCGTCCCCGCCGTCGCCGCCCCCGCCGCCGCCGCCCACGCCGCCGCCGCCGCCCACGCCGCCGCCGCCCACGCCGCCGCCGCCCGCGCCGCCGCCGCCCACGCCGCCGCCTACACCCTCGCCCCCGCCGCCGCCGCTCCGCCCCCGCCCCGCCCCGCCCCGCCCCGCTCCGCCCCCGCTCCGCCCCCGCCCCGCCCCCCGCTCCACCCGCCCCCGTTCCGCCCCCGTTCCGCCCCCGTTCCGCCCCCGTTCCGCCCCCGTTCCGCCCCCGTTCCGCCCCACTCCCACCCCCGCCCCCACCGACGTCTCCTGACGTCACGCAGATATTGCGCGCGCGCCCGTTAGGCAAAGGGACGTTTTTGCTAATGAAACGGCCCCGCGGCGCCGGCGACTCCCGTAAAACGGCGCTCGCGCGTCCTTTTGCCTCGCAGCGAGTGCCCAAGAGTAATGAGATTATGTCCCCACCGCTTCGGTAAATTAACAAATGCTCGCTTTGTTCCGCCGGTGTAGTTTCCTTCCTGGTTCTGCCTCTCGCTGCGTGACTACCGAGTGTAATTGTCAATCTCGGAGATTCGTCGTGAAATTTGAAATGTGGAAATGAGTTCGAGAAAAAGTAGAGCACGGAAACTAAAACCATATTTTATTTTTCATGAATATTCATTGATTTCGAGATTGTCATTGGAATCCGCGGTCGCTGTTTTCTGGTGATTTAAATTAAAATATGACTACGCTGATTAATCGAAAAAGAGTTGTCTTATTCTTCAATATGTATCACTAATTCTTTAATATAAGAGATATGCTTCGTAAAATAATTATCGATGTCATTGGTGTAAGTGATACATTAATTGCTCCAATCCCAATACCTCAAAATTCAATCACAAATAGTTTTTGAATTCGAGAACGTAGAAATACGCCCAAATCTTGAAATTCAGTTCTATTCATGTAGGTTCCGATTTTGTATGCAGTAAAACTCAATATACAAGCTAACAACATGAACGTATTACCTGATTTATACCAAGTTCATTAAGAGCTTTTAGCGAAGACTAGCACTGAAAAAATGTGCATGGAGTTGAAGTCTTATGTCACGACCAATTTCACTACCGTGATTTTCACTATTACTTCGTGATATGAATGACCATAACATAGTTTTCCAATAACTATGATTATTACGAAACAAATTCCATCGGTATGTATGCGTGGCAAGAAAAAATACTGGTTGTGGAAAAGGGACATACTAATCAGATCCTAGAAATTACGCCTACCTTTCATCCAAACTAAGATTCGACAATTCTTTCTGCCGTTTCCCTTCGTTCGAAGTTGGCACGTCAGGGTGCCCTGCTCTCAATCAGACATTTAATTTCAATTTTTTCCTGAGGCTGCATGTCTCCTGTGACTGGCGCGAGCCGCGTTAGAGGCCCGTTCAGCTCTGTTGCCACTAGCGTTCGCGTGGTTCATTCCATCCTATAGTTGGTAGTACCGATAGCTTCAGTTCTGGGGAATACCTTTCGTCAAGTAAATAGTAGTTTCCGCAGGAGAATGAAACTCACAACTGTCATGTAATTGTGACGATAGTGCTATCTCAACATGGTTTCATTCAATTCTAATATTTTTCTAGTAGCGTCGTATGCTATTTTATTCGTATTCCATCACCAACGTAGAGATATTAAGTTTCCCTCCAAATGACTATGCACTTGTTAACAACTAACATTTATAAATGACATTGTTAGAGAAACAGAAAATAAATTTTTAAGAACGAAATACAACATAGAACACGGAAAGTGACTACCATAAAAAATGTAATAAAAAATTCTTAAAGACATTTTTAAAATTTTTAATTATAATTAATTTTGAGGAATTGTGATTTAACATTCGAAACAAGGTAAATATTTTATATTTTTAATTTATTTTTAATTTCCATTTTGTAAAATTGTTAAGTTATGCACGATTACGTACATTTACCATATCTGCAATGCAATGAAGATCTAATAAAAATATTCAAGAAAGCGTGAACAATTATCTATAACATAAGGTTCTGCATTTCCGTGATTGTAAGTTCGAAACAAAAGAATATTTCAAAGATGATAAATTACTAAGATGCTTTGCTTTATCAGGGTTTAGAATGTGTAATATAATTTACAAAAAGTAAATATTCAATAACATTTTTGTTCACTTGTCTTTTCCTGTAAACTGAGCCTTTCAGGTAACTGAATTAACTTCTCTAAATAGCATTCACTTCTTTAATTAAATTCATCAAACATTTTAAATTACTGTCATAGGGGCGAATAGAAGTTCGTGTACGTACACACATCCACCTATCTCAGCCTCCATCACCCCTCACGGCGCCTGCGGCGCGTGGGCTAGGCAACCCGCAACACGCTCCAGTACTCAGGTAGCCTACATTACGGGGCCGTTATAGGCGCGGGAGCTGCTATCGTCCGCGGGCAGCGTGTGGCGCCCAACGTGGGGCGACCGCCTCCGGAGCGACCGCCGCGCGGCGTCGCGCCTCGCTCGCCGCGCGTGCCGGCACATAAACGCGCGGCCGTCGGTGGCGCAGTGTTTGGGCGGCGCGGCCGCTCCCGAGCGCCGAGTTACGGCCGGGCAGCGCCCCTAAAAAGCGGGGCGTGACGCGGGTGGCCATCACGGGGCGTGGGCTCCCGGGGGGGAGGGGCGCCGGGTGCGCACGTTACGACCCGAGTTATGGCGCCGGCCTAAAAGCGCGCGTTGTCGTAGATCCCGCGCGAGCAGGTCGGCCGTAAGCGCGGTTAACTAACGCGCGATTACGGAGGATTGTTTTTGATTGATGCCAGACGGCGTTGTTCGTCGCTTGTTTAGGTGTCGGTTCTGATATGTGGTTTTCCTGAATGGGGTGATGGCGTTTGATCTAAACACGCCTTTCATGTTCCTTTTAGGGAGTCGTTGTGAAAGCTGTTTTTGTTCGCCACGAAGAATGTGGACCATTACACTCGCATCTCTCAACATGCTCTTGCAGTTGGTGGGTTAACTCATCATTAACATGCTAGTACCAATGAAAATTAACTAGTTTTCCATTTAAACCAGGCAAAATGTATTCTAAAATATTTGTATGATACTTTTATCTGTAGCCGTACGATTATGTGAGCTCAGATTTTGTGTAGCAGGTTATCGTCTCAGATTGGTATTTACATAACGTAATTATTTACTGCGGCATCGTGATGTGCTCAATACATTCTTAATTAAATTGTAGAAAAGGCTGATATTAACGTTATATAATATTTTTAAAATTATTTTAATCTAATAAAAGTGTTATGTCACGAATAAACTTTATTGTTTAGATAAATAATTTACAAAAACTCTTTCCAGTTTTCCTTAAAAAGCTACAAGGTGTGTTTGAAACAATTATTAATAGAAAATTTGAAAATAAGTCTTGATGGATTTATCGTATGTTTGTGAAAAATAAAACTGAAATATTCAATTTGTTGCATTCAAAATGTTGATGATAACATTTTCAATACAATAAATTATTTGCATTTAACCAACACAGAAAGCTACATACGATTTACTTTAAAATTCAAGAATTTTATGCATCTCTCTCACAAATGTTTATCGTTTATTGGATTGTTCGCTATTTTGCATCGTTTATTCGTATTTCACTTTAAAAAAACGTTACATAAATTACTGCTCAAATTTTCCCGTACATATGAGTGTGAATTTTATATGTATGTTCGTCAAATGCAGAAAAATTATTAAAACATCCCAACACGGTCAATCTGTTCAGATCAATACCCTATTTACTCCCTCATTATGACAATATCTCAATTAGTGTTTAATTTGTGTCGTTTTGAAACAGAAATGAAAATGTACTCACCCTGCATTTTTTTGTTTTTGAAAATTTTTGTTTGTCTCTGAAAAAACATATGTGGGTGTAATAAACTAAGAGAAGAGAATTCTCATATGCTCTTAATAAGAAAATGTGCACCTAAATTCACAGGAAAATACTAAAAACACAGCTTTCATAGTATTTTGATATGAATTCCTTATGATCTTATTATTTATTATATCACATTCTAAAGTGAACTTGACCAGAAACATTTTATCTCACAATGTGAGTTTTAATAGCTTTAACAATTAGTCTTTCAAAATAAACATACAGATCCCAATCATTGTGTCTTATCTCTTGGTATCTCTGAGTGGAACATGAAAAGGAAGGGAAGAAGAACCTGGTCGAAAACCTCTCCGCAAACGCCGTAGCTGTAGAGCCAGAAAAGCTCTCCGCTCAGCCGCTGCCTTTGGCCTGGCAGGGGTGTCCAGCAGGCCGCCGTCTGTGCGGCTGCGGCTCGTAGCCGCGCGATGGGCCGTAAAACGAGTCCTAAACGACCCGGCGCGCGCCGCTGGGCGCCACCCACGCTCAAGTTACGCGCCGCGGTCGCTCGCCAACCTCGCCCGTGCTCTCACCCACCCGCACCTCCACCCTTACCCTCACCCTCACTCGCCCGCCCACACTCTCACCCTCACCCGCCCGCCCTTACCCTCACCCGCCCTCGATCACTCGCCCATCCTCACCCGCCCACACTCACCCTCACCATCACCAGCTCTCACCCACCAGACCACATTCACCCGCCTGCGCTCACTAGACCACCTTCAACCTCACCCTCACTCGCCCGCCCACACCCTCACCCTCACCCGCCCACACTCACCCTCACCCGCCCTCGATCACTCACCCATCCTCACCCTCGCTCGCAAACCCTCACCCTCACCCGCTCTCACTCACTAACCCACCCTCACCCGCTCTCGATCACTCGCCCACCCTCACCTTCACTGGTTCACCCGCAACATCCCTCACCCTCATTCACCCACCCTCACTCGTCCATCCCACCCTCACCTCACCCTTGCCCTTACTCTCCCACCCTCACCCTAATCCACACCCGCTCTCGCTAACTAGCCCACCCTCATCCACTCTCGCTAACTAGCCCACCCTCAACCTCACTCTCAGCCCCCTACTCGCCCACCCTCACCCTCACTCGTTCACCCTCAACTTCAATCACCCTCACCCTCACCGTCATTCGCCCACCCTCACTCGCCCAGCCTCACTCACCCACCCTCAATCGCCCATCCTCACACGTTCTCCCTCACTCGCCCACCCTCACGCGCCCTGCTTCATTCGCCCTGCTTCACTTACCCTGCATCACTCACCCGCTTCTCTCTCTCTCTCTCTCTCTCTCTCTCTCTTTCTCTCTCCCTCTCTCTCTCTCTCTCTCTCTCTCTCTCTCTCTCTCTCTCTCTCTCTCTTCACTCGCCCTTCTTCACTCGCACATGCGCCTCTTCCCCGTGTCTCACTGCAGTCACTGTGCGCAGACCTCGATTGTTGCAAATCTGATTGCTTATGTTATCTCTTTTCTACTCGTTTCGATTTTGCAGTTAAAACACTACAGTGAACTGGTTGCATCGTTTCGTTTAATAATCTTTTTTAATATACTTTCATTGAATCTGCTGTTTTGGGGAATAAATGTCCTAAGTTTATGTACTTTTATTTTTTAAATTTTATTTAATTTTCATTCTCTTTTAAAATTAAGTAGTGTGGATATTTTACAGTACCCTGGTCCGTTGTAAATGGTTTAATCTTGTTAAAAACAGGTAGGAATGAGACGACTTGAGATAAAAGGAACGAGGCATTGTTTTAGACTTTAAATTATTTCATGAAAATATAATATACATTTGTCTTTAACTCTTCAAAAACTAGAACATTAAATATTTCTAATAATTTGTTTAATAAAATAAGAAGTGGTATTTCCTTAAAATAACCACACTCACAACAGTACTCCAGTAATTTATAAACGTTTTGCGTTCAATATATAGTTCCAGTTTTAGGAAGAGTTCCAATTAGGGAGAGTCAATCTTAAAAACGACGTATTGAAATATCTATATTAACTCACTTTCAATAACCAGTTCAAATGGATTTAAATTATGCAAATATTAAGACTAGTATTCTTATTTTTTTAAATCGTCACGGTGTGATTTATGACACTTCGTAACCAATAAATGTTTGGTTACAGTTTATGCTGCCTATATTCCTAACCATTTCGGCGAAACACATTCACTGTAACAGTGTTTATTGGCGTTCTGAGTGTATTATTACACGAAATCAAATAAGCATAACTCTATAGAATATACCATAAAAATTGTATCGATGTCATCCAGCACGAAAAAAATGTAAATCCAATGTGCGCGACTCGCTTCATTCAACTGGAGCACAATAGGCGCTTGATGGTCAATTGTCAGCCATTGAAACGTCAATAATAGAGCTCAGCGCTAGGGAACCGCAAACAAAAACATTTCTGAACCCGATAGCGCTTCACAGAGTCATATGAACTGTATTTACCTCCCAACACTAGTTTAAGACAGAAGCTTAGCAAATAAACATGAAGGAATAAAACTGTGTTCTTTTCCATTAACAAAACACCTAGACAGATAAATAATAAAAATTGCACTTAACATTCTTTGTGGTCTGTTGTAAGTAACATCCATAAACATCAGCCGGATTTGTAGTGGGAAATGACGAAAAAGACCGAACGATAGCAAAATCATTTGATTTGTCTTTCTCTTTAACATTCTCCTTCACCAATGTAAGAGGAATCGAAAAGTTTTCAAGGAAAAACCCTTCCTCGTCAATTTTTAAATGCGAGTTTCACATTACACGAGCACATTTTATCACATGCTCCAAACAGCTTCGCTACGATAAGTATTTTAAAATATAATTCTACTTTTTCAGCTTATTTCCGGAATTTTTGGATAAAAAGTAATAAAAAGGAACCTTGTATAAATGAAAGGATGCGTTTTAAAATCAGGTAAATACATTTCCGTTTCAAAACCGACTCTGTTCAACTCAACTGATTGAAAACTAACTGATTTTCTATTTTAGGTCAAAATACAAATAATATCAAATTCGCATATATTGTGAGTACTGCAAGTTCTAGAAAGAATCAATAAACAATACCTTAGTACTTTATTTACTTTATAAAAATATTATGTATGTGGAAGTCCCTAATACAGAAAGAGTGGTTTTGTAAAAAAATGTTTGGTCTGTCTATGGAGATACAAAAAAAATATTTTCTCAAAACTTGCTTCCAATTATTCCTTTAAATCTTTGTTCGTAGTACATCACATTATATGATGCAAGTGCCATTTTACTTTCTCGAATATTTAGAAAAATTCGTATTGTAGATCCTTGATATCGAAAAAAGATAATAGTATTTCTTCCCATATGTGTAACAAATTACTTGTTGTAACACATTGTGTAGTCAGAATCCATGTGTTATGGGTCCTTGAAATCGAAACATTTGTTTATGGCAAAACATCTGTCCGTCTAAAACGCAAGTAGGGTTTACACCAAAATTTATATTTCCCGATCGACGTGATAGTTGTCGCGTCGTCTTGGATTTGAAAATAATATTTTAATTTTTGGGAGGACATTACATGAAGCCTTGAAGACTTTTTCATTTTTTTCTCAAATATACTTCGATTTTTTATTAAATTTTCCAATCGGATAAAAAAGTACCCGCATAAAAATGGCGCAATTTCGATTTTCGTTGATTCTCTGAATTTTTCGTAAATTGCAAAAGTAAAACTTTTTCCCGGGCTTTTCCTAGAACTACAATATTGAATATCGATATTTTTTTCTTGATATAAAACTTGTTATCCTCTACTAGTTATTTAAGATCATGAATACCTTTCAAAATATTAGTGAGTATATTTGAGCAATTTTGAGTGAAATAAGGACGATGTTAAAAGGTCTTTAAAACAGCTTCAATTTGTTTAAACCTTTTTACAGATTCAGATAAATTCACCCAATAACGAGTCATAAAAATATTTTGATGTATTTTTTGATTTTTCAAAAGATTTAATATTGTAATTTTTTTAAATATTTTTTAAAATATTCGTGCCTTTTGTTTTTTACTTTAGCCCTGATGGAGGAATTATAAATTCCGAAACTATGGCAAACTAATGTGTTCCATTAATTGACCAATCCAGTTAACCATATCCCGTTATTTTTCTCTCCCTTAATATTTGTATTTCGAGCGTTTTCATACATTATTGCATTTGTGAGTACAAGACCTATAAATGATATCTGATAGTTTCGCGCAAAGGTCACGTAAGGTATTTTTATTAGCCATTGTATGTACCGTTAAGTGTAACTGGCCGCGGCACCGTTAGATCTCAGAGTTCCAACCAGGAACCCGCAATGTCTCGGATTCGCTTAATTTAGTTACTTCACGTATTTAACGAATTCGGCTGGAAACGTCGGTTTTTGCGTGGTCTTTCAGTAGAACCACGCTCGCAACCATCTCAACACTCGGCTGGTTGACCGAAGGAAACAACAACCGGTCAGGATGGCGGGCACGGGGATTGGACCCGGGCCTCCCAAAGTCAGAGCGCTACGCCCTGAGGCACTTCGTTGGCTTCACTTAAGGTATTGGTGCAAATAGGGTCCCTAAGACCCTATTTCTATTATTTGTTTCTGGGAATGGTAAAAGTGTACATATTATTTTTTGAAACTCAGTCCTACATATGTTTCATTCAAAGATTTGTCTATCTCAAATATTTCTCGACATTGCGTCTGTTTTAATTTTATTCAATCGTAGCTCGCCATTGAAGCCAGATTCTGCACTTCAGAGCCTTCCTTATTTTACGAATGGGACAGTTTGTCGACTACACGAACGTGTTCATTCAAGTCGACCTTTCGTTACCTTTCAATGTGGCAAGACCTGCGCACAAATTCCGGTTCTGCGAGGCCGTTAATGAGATCGCCTTTTCTCCGCGCGGAGAGCAACAACGCGCTGAAAAAAGTTCAATTATCGGACGTATAAAGGCCATAAAGACCGGCGAGCGACACCGGAGGTTCCTTGATGGAGGGAGCTTCCGATCCAAACGACCCTGGCGAGGGGAGGTGGAAATAGGGGCAGGCAGCGTTCGGGCGCAGTTGCCCGGTTGGTTGGTTGTCAGTGATTCCGGGTGCGTCAACTACTGAGGTCATTAGTCCCGTAAGCGTAAAGCATTTTTTCCATGGAGAGGTGGCTGTAAACTTCCCCATGGATAGCGAGATCTGGTGCTGACTTACCGTCGGGTAGCGGGGTTTCCCCAACCAGGTATTTGCCACCAGCGGGGCACTGCCTCAGACGGGACGAGCTCGAAGCTTCCGACCGGTTTCCTCGTATAGTACATGTTAGTGTGTGTGTGTGTGTGTGTGTGTGTGTGTGTGTAAGGGGAGAGGATAGAACAAGGAAGAGGAAGGAAAGATCGCGCGCTGTCCGTGGCCCGTTTGGTAGGGTACTGCTCCGGCATTCGCCTGGTGCTGATCGGAGAAACCACGTAAAACTACCGATCAGAGCAGCCGGCCGCTAGAATTCTCCTCCAGACAGCGACTGAATTCGACCTAGCTGAAAAGCTAGTGTCGAAAATCCTGCCGCCGTCAGGAGTGGAAGCCTAGGACCTCCCGGTCAGAGGCGCTGCAGTGACATCAGTTGATGCGCTGAATCACCTCTTCTGATGGTGGAAGAATTTTCTCTAATTTGACGGTACTACTTTTTAATTGCAAGCTACTTTCTTGGAACTCTCTTGTCATGCCTGTTACTTTCATGCCAAAAGAGACACATGCTTGGCTTCACTGTTCAAAATAATCATCTCCTGGTGAATGGTGGATACTTATAGATTTTTTCTATTTCGAATAAACGTTTAATGCAATTAATGACTTACCTTACTCTAAAGTGATTGTTAATTAATTATTTGATAAATTGTATTAGAGCATCAAGACGGATTCTACAATTTAACGTATCGCCTTTATGTAAGTATTGAGGTCACAATTGGTCTAACTAAGGTGTGCCGCAAGACAAAGAGACACCTAATTATAATCTCCTTCCATTGCAGGTAGGCCACTCTCGCTCGCGCGGCAGGTTATGGTTGAGCTACATCTGTTCTCAGTGGCTTTTGCCTACTATGCAAAGTAAATATCTTCGTAAAAATTATGGAAACCACCATGTGTCTATTGCAATGCCAGTGACTGCAATTGGAACCTAATTATATTCCTCTTTCAAAAAGAGAACAAGGCCAAATCTATTTTATGCTCTTACAATTTAATTCCTTCTTAACATATACTTTGCACATCGTTTCAAATGGCAATTCGAAGCCACTTTATCCTAACCAAATACATTTCGCCGAAGATTTTCATTATTTACAAAGTGAGGGTGACTTTATTTCTGTCGCGTTTATTTATATATAGTGATTTGGCCATATATTACTTCCTAAGCAACGAACCACCTTTTCAACAAAGTGACTCAACTCCTCTTACTGGACCGGGAGCGGTAGCTCAGTGCTTCAACTGATGTCACTGCAGCGCCTCTGACCAGGAGGTCCTAGTTTCGAGTCCTGACGGCGGCACGATTTTCAACACTAGCTCTTCAGCTAGGTCGAATTCAGTCGCGGTCTGGAGAGTTCTAGCGGCCGGCTGCTCTGATCGGTAGTTTTCCGTGGTTTCTCCGATCAACACCAGGCGAATGCCGGAGCAGTACCCTACCAAACGGGCCACGGACCGCGCGCGATCTGTCCTTCCTCTTCCTTGTCCTACCCTTTCCCCTTACACACACACTTACACTAACATGCACTACACTACCACATATTCCGGTCGGGAGCTTAGAGCTTGTCCCGGCTGGGGTGGTGCCCCGCTGGTGGGAGAGTCCTGGTTAGGGGGAAACCCCACTAGCCGACGGTAGGTCGGCGCCGGATCTCGCCATCCAGCTGGCGAAGATCACCGCCATCTCCCGAGAAAAAACATGCACTACACTAACGGTACTAATGACCAAAGCCGTTGACGCGCCCGGAAACACGACAAAATCAATCAGTCAAATCCTCTTACTGGAACATATTCGATTTGTCACTAATCGTTTATGAATTAAATCAAAATTTGAAAATGTGTGTAAATGCATTGCATGGATTGCGTGCTGGCGCTGTGGGTGGCGGCCGTCCCGCTTGCCTGGCCGTCGCTCAATGCGCCAGCGCCCCTGTCGGGCGTCCGTCTGCCTCTCCGCGTCGCTCGCGCCGGTTTAATAGAAATCGCCCGGCACTTCACCCTCGGCATCGGCTCTCCCTGCCACTTGAACCCCGGCCGCCCTCCCCCGCTCACACACCCAACACATCCGCCCGCCGACCTACCCCGCCCCCTCCGCCCACGCCCCGCTCCCTCCACCTTCGTCCTGCCCCTCCGACACCGCTTGGACCCCCCGCCCCCCTTGCCATCGCCCTTGCCCCCTCCCCGCACCCCTCCGCCCTGCCACCGCTCTGCCCCTCCCCCCCCCCCACGCCTCGCCACTGCCTCGCCCCGCCCCTGCCCCGCCCGAGATCACCTCAACCCCCACCGCAACCCATGCCCCGCCCCCATGTCTCGCCTCTGCCACGTCCCGCTTCTGCCCCATCCCTGCCCCGCCCCAGCTCACCACAACCCCCACCGCAATCCCTACCCCCCACGCCTCGCCTCTGCCCCGCCCTGCCCCTGCCCCGCCCCAGCTCACCTCAACCCGCAACCTCTGCCCCGTCCCCGCCCCATCCCTCCCCAACCGCCCCCCGGTATGGCCCTACGCGAGAAAAAAACGTGGGCTCGCCCGCCGCCGAGGTGGCGCCACATGCTCGGCGCGGCAGTGGGTCCAAACCACGCGAGTGAAACGAGTGGCAGAGGTGGCGTGTGTATACCCCCATTAAAACGTATGGCGGCCAGCTGGGACGCGGCTTTCAGTTGGAGAGATTCGTTACGACTTAAGTTGGTCTATTGAAGCTCCCGATTGGATTTCCACGTCCCAATTGATCTAAAAAGTCAATTTCCCTACGTTTTAATCGGAGCATAAGAAGCCATTGTAACCCGGTGCCGTCTCCTTGAGAGTATGGTCCAATTTTAACCTACAGCAAACTGGCATTTGATCAGCTTCGACGCAATTATTCAATCGGGAGTTTCAATTTTTAAAAAAAGGCTTATCCAAGCTCGCGATTGGATAACCGCTCCCAAGCTGATTGTTGTCAATTCTCCCCGCGGTTTAATAAGAGAACAGTCGTGATCCGCCACTGCTGCTTTAGATACTGACAGAAACTTGGTTCGATTGAGGTCAGTGGCACATTTTCAACCGGTTAAATGTCAGCGAATGTCAGCGTCGAAGTCAACCAATGTCTGGATGGGAGTTCTGGAGGGAGACTGTCCCGATTATACGTTTCATGGTCATCCTCCAGACCGTTTTAGCGGAATGTCGAATCAGAACCTACAATAATGAGTCACGGACCAGTGCGAACGTTCCTTTCCCATCATATCTCTCTCATCCTTATGGCCAAGCAATTCGCTAATCCTCTGTCCCCATATAGCTCATACTTAGGATCTCAACAAACTCCAATAATACTGCCAGTATGCGGATGTCATGACATACAGGATAGATTTGCAATCACGTCGGAGTGAAAGAGCGGACCTATCGTATATTTTGTGATTTCGTAGCAAGCGTGTATTTTAGTGGTTAAAATACCAAGTTTACTCACGTTGTACAAATAAATATAATGCATGTCATACGAAACTACTATATTCCATCATTTATTTTAATTGAAAAGGATTTTCCGCATCACACAATTCCATACGTTATTAAGATATTGATCAAATCTTCAGTAAAATGTTCCTTTTTTTATTTTTTTAGACAGAACATTAATAAGGAATATTCATTCCAATAGGTACGTGTATGGACATTGAATGTAGCACTATTTTTTTACCTCAGTTTACTTACTTCATTTGTACTTGACTATTGTCCTACTATTTCTGAAAAAAAGAGAAAAAAGAGCGCTTTGAGGTAGCACGTCGTCTGATGCTTTTTCGCGCCTTTGGGCGACTGTGCGCCGAGCCCGAGCTGGCAGGTTCCGCGGATCACATGGCAGGCTGGCAGAAGCGCGGTGAAAGCGGATAAACCTCCGCATGGGTGCAGCAGCGTCGGCCGCGGTTTAAGAAGGCGCCGCTGGTAAGCTGAGGAACGCCGTGCATAAAGGGAGCGCCAGCATATGAGGGGCAGAGGCTACAGCGTGACAGTTGATCCCGTGAAACTTATATTTAACCTCCTCGCTTTTTTTTTTGGTTTCTTGGTGCATCACGTCGAGCTCAATTTCCCGAAAACCAGAGTGTCTAAATATTAATCGACACCTGCGTCTTCCTCTTTTTTGACGTATATGTCAGAGAAATAATGCGTTGCCTTTACATAATATGAAAAAAGGTCTCTAAATTGTAATTCACCGCTGCGTTATACGAACACACAAACTATAGACAGGCAAATATAGACAGTGTATCAACGTTGTTTCCTCCACTAAAAATGCAGCTTTCTTTTTGAGAAAACTACTAAAAATGAAGATGAAACGGGATTCCGGTATTTATTCTATGTCATAAACTGAACATAATATTAATTTCAATGAGACGCCTTCTTATAATTTCACTTTAAAGAGATAACCCGCTTTACTCATATACCATGGAATTAAATCAATTGGAATAAAAGTTAAACTTATTTTTTATGATCATTATAAAGCAGAGTGTTCTAAAACAATAAATTCATTACATTTTAATTTATATTAAAGTATTATTTATTTATATATCTTATCATATATAACTCACCTAGCGACACAATTTTTCCTTCACCAAAAACAATTATACGAAATATATGTACGGCGAAAGGAAGATAATGCTCCATGACTGTGAGAGTTTTAAAAAGCTTTTTGTCCAGTTAATGAAAACCCTTACTTATATATATCAAAATATAAATTAATAATTTGCCAATACTTACTAACACTTCCTATCAAAAGAACGAGTTCCGATCAATACAACCTTAAAAACGAAAACCAATAAAATATTCATATCCACAGAAATTAAATGAACGTACAATAAAATACAAATGTGTCTAGATAAAAAACTGAGACAAAAATTTAGCTTGGGCATATCTCACTTAGTCAGTGCAAAGGAAAAGTGATACTTCTAAAAAACTGTCGATTAATAATAAACAGAAGAATAGCACACAAAAATTGCCAGCACGTCCTTACTATAAATCTGAGTAAAGTACGCATAATTATCTTAAATAAGGTTGAAAATCTCGCCAATGTAATAATTATCATTTAGTACACTGACTGCATACAACGTAACCCCATAGATCTATTACATGTAGTCAAACACGACTTCAAAGTCGACTGATGCGGATTTGGGATGTCCTATTTTGTGAAACCAATTTAGGATTTGTGACACCTGTAAACTACACTTAGTAAGCAGCTTGTAGTATCATATTCAGTCAGAATCATCCATCACCACTCCTCCCACACCATTTCCGTTGCATATTCCTCAATGATGCTCTCCCCACATCACCACCGTGTAACTCTCAGTAACTATCATAATGACCTGCCTCTATTCTCAACTCCTCATCATTCTTGTTCCACGAAGTCTTCTTTCTCATCATCTTTCCCATCTTCAAAAAATGACAGTCCCGCACTGTTCTGTTTCCTTAATCTACGTCAAGAACCACAGTAGCTTCATACCCATTCAATGCAATAATAATTAACCTCTAAGATTGTAGTTGCCTTTTACAAGTGTAATTACTCAAGCGATTCTCACACCAGAACATTTCCGAAAAAGATTAATAATTATAAAAAATCCGATAATTGATTGACAGTGTTCCAATTTTCGTAATTTAAATGTTAAGCAAAGGGAGGGATACAAATGGAGCGATGCAACGGGCGGAATGCAAAGGGCGGAATGCAAAGGGCGGAATGCAAAGGGCGGAATGCAAAGGGCGGAATGCAAAGGGCGGAATGCAAAGGGCGGAATGCAAAGGGAGGAATGCAAAGGGCGGAATCCAAAGGGCGGAATGCAAAGGGCGGAATTCAAAGGGCGGAATTCAAAGGGCGGAATTCAAAGGGCGGAATGCAAAGGGCGGAATGCAAAGGGCGGAATGCAAAGGGTGGAATGCAAAGGGCGCGATGCAAAGGGCGTTATCCAAAGAGCGCGATGCAAAGGGCGGGCTGCAAAAGGTGGAATGCAATGGGTGAAAACACAAATGGCGAGATGCAAAGGGTGGGACGCAAAGGGTGGGACGCATGTAGCGGGACGCAAAGGGCGGGAAGCATATAGCGGGACGCAAAGGGTGGAATACAAAGGGCGCGATGCAAAGAGCTCGATGCAAAGGGCTCGATGCAAAGGGCGCGATTCAAAGGGCAGAATGCAAAGGGCGAGCTGAAAAAGGTGGAATGCAATGGGTGAAAACGCAAATGGCGAGATGCAAAGAGTGGGACGCAAAGGGCGGGACCGAAAGGGTGGGACGAAAAAGGGCGGGACTCAAAGGGCAGGACGCAAAGGCTGGGACTCAAAGGGCGGGGCGCAAAGGGCGGGATGCAAAGGGTGGGACGCAAAGGGCGAGACGCAAAGGGTGGGACGAAAAGGGTGGGACGCAAAGGGTGGGGTAAAAAGGGCGGGCCGCAAAGGGCGGGACCGAAAGGGTAGGACGAAAAAGGGCGGGACGCAAAGAGAGGGACGAAAAGGACAGGACGCAAAGGGCGCGATGCAATAGGCGCGATGCAAAGGGCGCGATGCAATAGGCGCGATGCAAAGGACGCGATGCAAATGCTGCGATGCAAAGGGTGCGATGCACAGGGTGGCATGTCACAGGGAGTATGATGAGCGGTCTGGACAGGACCATATAGAAAGGGGTGCTACGTGTGGGCCGATGGCGGATACTGCGGGGACAGAGAGAGAGGCAGGGTAACGAGAAAGGCGCGGCTTTAGCCGACGTGGGCGGGGCGGAGCGAGACATATAACAGCGAAGGGCGCGGGGCGAAGGCGGGGCGTCGCCCGTCGCCTCGTGACGCGCCCTGATGACGCCCTTGTGCGCCGCTTCATTCAGCCTCTGCGCTAGCGTCGCGGCGCTGCTGCAGGCAGGTGCACGGGCGGGGGCGGGGCGGGGGCGGGGCGGGGCGGGAGCGGGGCGGGGGCAGGGGCAGGGAGCGGGGAGGGGGCGGGGCGGGGCGGGAGCGGGGTGGGGCGGGGGCGGGGTGGGTGCGGGGCGGGGAGGGGGCGGGACGGGGGCGGGGCGGGGGCGGGTGCGGGGGCTGGGCGTAATCGCAGGCGCTTCCGCGAATGGACCGCTCCGCATCCACGGCGGAGGCGGCCGCGCAGATTGAGGCTGCTCGTCGATGGTATTTCCAGAAGGTCCGCCCTGGCACGGCTCACAAGCGCATGTGATTACCATTAGAGTCCGTGTCACCTCTAGGAAGACGCAGTGAATTGAGGTGCTAAGCGAGTTCTGTGCCAGAGAGTACTGAGAGAATTTGATAATTAAAATTCGATATAACAATGTTTAGATGAGTTCACCACTGAAAGTTGGATGGGCCTTCGTTAAGAATATGGAGGTATAAAAATCGTGTCTAGTGTATCTCTTCAATTATTTTTTTCTCGTTTAAATTTGTATCTGACTGTTTATGTCACCAGAGAACGATTACTTTAACATCTGACGATGTCTTTACCTTTTACTCATTGTTTCCACGATAATAATTACATTAGAATCATTTTCTTCTTGTGTTATCTTCTCGGGAAATTTTTACATCTTAGGTGTTTAATAAAATATTTTTAAAAGAAAATAATTCTTTAAGTTGATGAAGCGTGTGAAAAACAGAGGTAAGGAACTGCACATATGATTTTGACTGATTGTTATACTTTTCGGAATATTTTCGGGAAAAAATATCTTCCTCCGAAGAGGTGGTATTACTTGGATTATCAAAAGAATAAGTTTTCTTCAGTTTACTACTCTGGATAATGATTTACTCCAAAAACACATTCTCACATCAAGTGTCCAAAATAAAATTGGGGTATTTAGATTGTGCATAAATCGTAACCTACTTCTTTTTCACTCTCACTCCTAATATATCGTCGTTAACGAACAATTTTAGTAGAATGCCATTTTATCGGTGTCTGCCAAAAAACAATATACTATACAGAAACTACATTACCAAACAGTATCAATCGCTCGATGCCTATATCTCATCTCTATCGAGTAATCACATTACCTACTCATGAAAATGACAGGAAGTAGACATCATCCCGTAAAAAGCAATCACGATTCTATTTACGGATACACCATACTAACAACGATCACGGAGATTAACTATCAATAATTTTCGATGGTGCTGTGATTTATTCCAGGCTAAACACCCTTTCACATTTCCATCATATTTACGAGAACTTCTGACGTTGCTGCTCATCACTGAACAATTTGTCCTGAAAGTTAATATTCTAGAATTCCTTCTGAAAAAATATCAAAATATGAAGATGTTAACGAATATCTAAAATGGCAAAATTAAATGTGGTATAAAAAGTTATTACCATATCAGTGGAAAAAATGTATTTTAAGTAAAATGAAATAAACGACAAAAACTAAGAAACAAAATATATCTTTTCTGGAAACATTCGAAAGAATTATATATTGTTTTTGACTGATTTTATAACCTTTTCTTCGATTTCTATTTTCCACGCACTTAAGTCCAATTTATTCTGGATTCATTACTGCGGCCATGTAACTGTTAAGGAGGTTCAAGAGGAGACACCAATACAAACTTAGCGCAGCCGGAAACGTTCGGGAAATATCCATTCGTCTCCATTAATGAGGTGAATTGCTACTGGTCATTCCAATGTCACAGATCGCTTGTGCCACCACATCGTCGACACATCAGCCACAATCAGCAATTCCTGGTCGGAGATGAAAGGGTAGAGGGTTGCGGTGAGAGCCATTTCGAGATCGCTAGCGAAAGAGAGGTGGAAGTGAAGGCAGAACAGATTCGGAACGAGACGGAAGTCGAACAAAGGACGGGGGCTGGAAACTACCGACGAAGAAGTGTATGTGGGAGAGAATGTGTCTCTTAAAAAAGGTAAGATCTGGTATTAAGGTTTTCTACGAAGCTAAAAATCAAAGAGGCGGTCTGGCGGGTACTGATGGAGGGTGGTTGAGGAGGTGGGCTTTGAAACTGTGTGAGAGTGAGTACTTCATTGACGAACAGCTGAAGTGAATTCTGCAGCGCCTCTGACCGGGAGGTCCTAGGTTCGAGTCCTGACGGCGGCAGGATTTTCGCCACTAGCTTTTCAGGTAGGTCGAATTCAGTCACTGTCTGGAGGAGAATTCTAGCGGCCGGCTGCTCCGATCGGTAGTTTTCCGTGGTTTCTCCGATCAACACCAGGCGAATGCCGGAGCAGTACTCTTCCAAACGGGGCACGGACCGCGCGCGATCTGTCCTTCCTCTTTTTTGTCATATCTTCACCCCTTACACACACACTTACACTAACATACACTACACTACCACATATTCCTGGAGACCGGTCGAGAGCTTAGAGCTTGTCCCGGCTGGGGCGGTGCCCCGCTGGTGGGAGAGTCCTGGTTGGGAAGAACCCCGCTAACCGACGGTAGGTTGACGCCGGATCTCACCATCCAGCTAGAGAGGATCACCGCCACCTCCCGAGGAAATGTACATGCACTACTCTTACGGGAATAATGACCTTGCCGCGCCCGGAGTTTCTAACAACCAACCAGGGAAAGCGGGGGCGAAGTGAAGCTAGTGGGTAGACTGGAGGCGGGGATGGAGTGCGGGGGCGTGGGCGGGGAGGGCAGGGTGGGCGGGGAGAGCGGCGAGGGCGGCGAGGGCGGCGAGGGCGGCGAGGGCGGCGAGGGCGGCGAGGGCGGCGAGGGCGGCGAGGGCGGCGAGGGCGGCGAGGACGGCGAGGGCGGCGAGGGCGGGGATGGAGTCCGTGGGCGTGAGCGTGGGCGGGGAGGGCGGAGCGATGTGGCCGCACGAGGGCGAGGGCGTGGCCTGCTGGTGCCCAGGGTCGAGGGCTTAAAGAGGTGCGGCTGCCTCCCTTCAGCGCGGGTCGGCAAATGTCAGCCGGTGGCGAGCGCGGCCTACACCGGGAATTCGCTCTACACATCGATTGCCCGCTTCCCTTGAGCCGACAGGCACGAATGATGAGAGTAGCGGACGTCCTTTGGGAAATAAATGCGTTTCTGTTTGATGAGGACTTTTATGCGTTTGCCGTTGGCGGTGTCGCTGTGAAAGTCGTTGCTAAATACGACACTTCATTTGGACGCTTGTCACAGCGTTGCGAACGAAGCTGACTAGTCATCGCGATTTACAGTGTTCACTGCTTGTTCGCGTCTACACGAGCCACGCATTCATATTTAATGGCTATTCACTTTCTGTCAATTCCTTTACAGTTGATTGGTTCCGAATTTTAGATATGCAAACTTTACGGAATTGAACATGTTTTAGCACTTAATATTTGTGTCTGTAATTAGTAACGTAATGTGAGCGTCACGGTGCTTTCATGCCTTCTCAATTTACGATCGCATTTAACTGATTTTCAATTTATTAACTCCATGCTTTCCTCTCTTGTTCTTATTTCTGCTACTTGACATCTATAACTACATGGTCATTTATAAAAAATCATTATTTGTTTTATAATATCAATTATGAGTTTCGACTTCATTTGTGACACGACGCTAGTTGTTCTGAATCGTGGTGTCTATATATTCACTTAGTTGATTACTACGTGAGATTCCAACAATTTTGCAAATCTTCGTTACATATTTTCTTACCTAATGTGTGTCCCAAGTAACGTCTGGTGAAATATATATTTGTAAACTGATTGAGATGAATTTACCTCGTTTTTTTCTTGTTTGGATCCCCTACTTTAGCCTTCTCTATATTATTACTACGGGGCAGATTTTAATAAAATTCTTTTTTTTCTTTTCACTTTAGCATGCTATGAAAAAAGGAAAATACCCATTTTTATAGGTCAATTTCTTTCCATTTATCGTCGATTTCAACTAATACGTCATTTTTTACTCTTTTCCGTCATTTTTAATGCATTTTTCGCTGATTTCATCGATTTTAATATCATTTTAATGGTACCTCCTTGAAATAATATTTACAGGATGCAACAAATGTGCTTCATAGAATTCCTGACTAGTCTTTTTTATTTCTTCGCTCATAAAACGTAATGTCAGCCGTTATGATTGTGTACTCTAGGGGGCCTGTGACACCCATTAATCACCGCCATTATCAGTTCGGGCGATGTTGGGATAACTAAAGACCGTTATTTCCTTGTAAAAACAGTACTCGCCAAAAGTTTGCGAGCTGAGTTCACTTGAATGGAAGAAGCCTCGATTACATCAGTATCAAATTCAACAGTTTGAGATGTCCAGCCGAATTGGTTTTGATCACATTTTGTACGTCATTTGTCTTTGTTTTTCTGGCATTTTAAAAACATTTTTAGAGCATTTTATTGATAAGTTTTGGCGATTTTTAGGTCATCAAAATCCGCTCCTTAATTATTACATATGTCCGTAGAACAGTCTAACTCTTAGTTTGTCCCGGCTGGGCCGCTGCCCCTGGTGGGAAATACCTGGATGGGAAAATGCTTCCTAGCGGACATGTAGGTGGGCGCCGGATCTCGCCGTCCAGCGGGGTAAGATCACATAAAATCATGCACTACACTTACGTGTCTAATGACCTTAGCGATTGACGTACTCGGAAACACCAATCAATCATGTGAATGATCTTGGCTGTCCGGGTGACGCCGCGTCGAAGGCTGTGTTGCCAACGTTTCGACCATCTTTTCGTGGTCTTCCTCAGGGCTGGTCTGCGCTGGAGTGGTGAGCGCTCGGGATTATATTGGTCTGGGAGCAGATCACGATTGGCTGAGACCGGGAGCGGTAGCTCAGTGCATCAACTGATGTCACTGCAGCGCCTCTGACCGGGAGGTCCTAGGTTCCCACTCTCCACGGCAGCAGGATTTTCGACACTAGCTTCTCAGCTAGGTCGAATTCAGTCGCTGTCTGAAGGAGAATTCTAGCGGCCGGCTGCTCTGATCCGTAGTTTTCCGTGGTTTCTCCGATCAACACCAGGCGAATGCCGGAGCAGTACCCTACCAAACGGGCCACGGACCGCGCGCAATCTTTCCTTCCTCTCCCTTGTCTCCTATCCTCCCCCTTATACACACACACACTTACACTAACATGCACTACACTACCACATATTCCGGGAGACCGGTCGGGAGCCTAGAGCTTGTCCCGGCTGGGGCGGTGCCCCGCTGGTGGGAGAGTCCTGGTTAGGGGGAAACCCCATCAGCCGACGGTAGGTCGGCGCCGGATCTCGCCATCCAGCGGGGGAAGATCACCGCCATCTCCCGGGGGGAAACATGCACTACACTCACGGGACTAATGACCAGAGCAGTTGACGCGCCAGGAAACACGAATAAATCAATCAGTCAATCAACGATTGGCTGAGTCAGTCGATCAATCGGAGGGCCGGTAATGAAGTCACTGTCGCTCTCTCACGGCCTCCCGTCCCCTCCCCGCAGCCCGATGGCCGTCTTTTGTCCTGCGCGCATTCGCTCACGTGATCGCGGAGGTGGCGCTCCCAGCGTCCACAAACGGGAACTGAGGGGGTGGCAAGACACTGCGGTTGCAGGTGGGGCGTAATATTCCGAGAATTTCAAGTAGGTCACCGAAACTCTCAGCCACCCGGACAAGGGGCCCTCGGGGAACTGCGATGTACTGCGGGGCGTTTTGAATGGGGGTCCACAGGAGAATTACTTCCACGTGGAAATCTGTTCATTGGTTCAAAACTTAAGATGGGAAGAAACTACGAATGTCCACGACAAAAGACATGTTTCTTTTATTCACGCAGTGGTGTCAATGTGATTTTATTTATAAATACAAACTCGTTAAAAGTTGTTTTCAATGCGTAGTTGTTTCGTATTTACAGAATGAAACTTCATAGTTCTCTGGCATGTTTCTTAATAATAATAATAATAATAATAATAATAATAATAATAATAATAATAATAATAAAGTAATTAACGAAACGAGTATATAAAGATGGGGATAATTGCATGAGTTCAAGACAACGAGCGACGTAAGGAGCGAGTTTTCTTATATTCCACGAGTGCAATTATACCTCTTTATACGTTCACGTTCAATTACACCCCATGTTACGTTCAATATTTTTTTCGTTTCCATTTGAGATAATTTAAATTTTCAGAAATTCAAGTACATCATTATAATTCGAAGTATATGTTTCATAACATCATATTGCTTCTGAAAAAGAAAATATTTACAAGTGGAAAGTTCTGAACATATTGCAGATAAAATATTACACAAAGCTGACAAAGTCATGAAGACATTATTTCCTACGAAACGTGACGACACATATGAGAGAATATATGTATAAATATTGGGGGAAAAACTATTCCCTTTTGACACAATTTTTCTATAGTTTGTATAGTTTTGAAACAATTTTTAGAACTTGTAAACACAATTGACGTTTACATTTTATACATTCGTAATTCTAAGACAAAATGTTTGCACGTAAAACATTTAATTTATTCGCGTTAAATATTTTATGTTTTTCCAAAAGTCAGCTAACTTAACGTTTACTTCTCCAATTTAGTTTTATTCATTCCATGTTTGTATGTAGTTGGTGTAGGTATGTAATATGTGATGCACATTTTTGTTCATGTTTCATGGCCGACTGCAAATACCTAGGCTACGTCTGTGTTAGAGTTTCTTAGTTAAACGATTTCGCTCCATTTCTGAATTCTGATTGATAGGTGTGCATTTTTAATTGCACGGTGGAATTTTAATTGTACTCGTGCTATTAACATAGAAATAATCAATGATTTCTCGTGGAATGAATGAGCATATTTAGTAAACTAAACGAATAATAATAATGATAATAATAATAATAATGATAATTATTATTATTATAATAATTATAATTATTATGTAATTATATTATAATTATATATTAATTATTATAATATTAAAATAATAATAATAATAATAATTATTGTTATTATTATTATTATTATTATTATTATTATTATTATTATTATTATTATTATATTTATTCCCATCTTGCATTACATTGATAATATACATTGTAGTTTCTTGGAATTACTAACCATCGATAACCAGTTGTGATGGTTAGCAATACTGGGTTTATAATTTATTATCTGTCTACTTCTACGTAGTATTTTTTGTGTGTGGCGTGTTTTTTAATAATATTCTTTTTTTAAACTTACAATACAAGTTTTTTTAACATACAAAAATAAAAAAATCTCATCTTGAATCATAAAATAAGTGAAAATTTACAGAGATGCAATAGATATATTTCCACAGACAATAAGATAACTACATAAATAAATTTATACTTAATATATTCAGCAAACAGTTTCCAGTATAGCTTCCCAGTATAGCGTTTGGGTTCAATTCCATTGGACCGGAGTCTCGGCGTCCAACGATTACTGTTCGACACGGAAACTTCAATCTTTCTTGATGAGCTGGGGATCATTGAAGTAATTGTTTTTATTTCTGATAGTGTAGTATCTTGTATAAAATGCACCACTGAAACTTTTAAAGTGAAACGTTTCTTATCGTTTGTCGTAATTTTTATTTGGTATTAAGTCAGTTATTTCACCACTGGATATCGAGACCGAATTTGAAATATAATACAAAAGTATACATAACACGATGAAGCGAGGGGATAGGGATCTCTTTCGCATAAAGAATGCAATTCAACACAACCTCATACTGAAAGTGAATTATTAACGTGTTTATATTTATAAATAAAATTACATTGACCCAATTGCTTCAATGAAAGAAACATGTATTTCGTCGTGGACATTGTGAGTTTCTTTCCATCTTCTTACATTACCTACAGTATATTTTTAGCGTGGGAATAATTTAGCCAACTTATTAAGTTTTATATATAAACTATGTAGCTTATAAATGCACTCATTTAGATTTTGCGCACCAATGTGGATTGGGAGTTTTATAGAAATATTTTTCATTTTCCTCTGTGAAATGTAGTAGAGAGGAAAAGTATCGGATTCAGTCCAAAAAGTTAAAGAAATTTTCCCCGATAAAATCCGTTTTGAAAGTCCCTTAATGTAATGATTTTTACTATGAAGTTTTGTGTGGATGGTTGTGAAAATGAATGTGTGTGTCACTAAAAATTCTACGAGGTTAAAGCTTTAAGTTGTAAGTTTGCTCTTCTATAAGAAAAAAAAGTTCTATTAATGCCTTTTTGAAGTTTCTTTTAAGTTATGTTTATGTTTACAGTACTTTATGTGATTTTTGTAGAATATTTTACAATTTTTTAAAATACTTCTCCAAGTTACCCCGTAAATCTTTTTCTCTTTCAGAGGATAGTGCACTTATGAATTGGACAAGCCCAATTTCATTAAAACATTTCATATTTTGAAAACTGAACTTTTATTTTTTTGTAGCATCATCTACACTTTTGTTATTTAATATAGAGTTATCTTTCATACATACGTACGTATCTCTAAATTGTGGAAAGCAATATTTCAATTGGCAAGTTTTATGTCGTATTTGATTAGTGAAACAATTGCTTGAAATTATACGGAAATCTAATTGAAACTGTGCGTATGCGCACTTGTAAAGCAAAAACGATTACTTGGATTCAAATTACTCATCTTACTGGCTCTCTCAAACGTTAAATTAGAATATTAGGAACAACTGGCTCGTCGATGCATGTTCCCCAATTTAATTGCGCTGCTTGTCATTTTCGATTTATTCGGTTTTACAAGGACACATAAATGATGCTGTTTCTTATCCATTCCAATTTCTGTTGCTTCTAATGTGAGATTATGAACTACTGTTTGTGTAAATGCTTAATATAGTTGCTTAGGTTAATCGTTTTCAGTGTACACACGTCACACATTTTCAAATGTTCAACTACTCCCCAATTTTACGGCCTTTTGCCAAGCCAAACCCAACGTTTGCCCCGAGGCCTATGCTCCTTTCCCGGAAGGCCCCAAGCCGCCCGCATCTGGAAGCGACTGCTCGTTCCGCTGGAGGCGCGGGGGCGGGGGCGGGGGCGAGGCCGCCCAGAGACTACCTGCGCCGCTCCTGGAGAGCGACGCCGCAATCGGCGGGCCGGCGGGCCGGCCGGCCAGGCCGTTCGCCCGCGCGCGGGACCTCGCGGGCGCCGCAGATTAAATGTAAACAGGCGGCGGCGGCTGCGGAATCGGGAGCGGACGCGGCGGCCACGGAGGCGAAGGCGGAGAAGGCGGTGGAGGCGGAGGCGGAAGCGGGGGGGCAGTGGCGGTGGAGGCGGAGGAGGAGGAGGCGGAGAAGGCCAGTCGGCGAGGGGACAGCGGCGGTGAGGCGGAGGCGGACGCGGAGACGAAGAAGGTGAGTCGGCGCGGGGGCCACGGAGGCGAAGACGGAGGCGGAGAAGGCCAGTCGGCGGTGGAGGCGGAGGCGGAAGCGGAGGCGGAGAAGGCGAGTCGGCGAGGGGCCGGCGGCGGTGGGGGCGGACGCGACAGAATGGACACGGGATGGCAGAGGCGTGGCGGAGAGGCAGAGGCAATAGAGTGCGGGGCGAGTGCGGGGATGAGGCCGTGGAGATGGCGGAGACGGAAACGGAAGTGAAGGCAAAGGCGGAGGTGGAGGTGGAGGAGGAGGAGGAGGAGCGGAGGCAGAAGCTGAGGCGCAGGCGAAGGCGAAGTCGGAGACGGAGGCAAAGTCGGAGGAGGTGGAGGTGGAGGAGGACGCGGAGGTGGAGGCGTAGGCGAAGACCAAGGGGGGAAGGAGGCGAACGTGGAGGAGAAAGAGGTGGAGGCGAAGGCGGAGGAGGTGGAGGAGGACGCGGAGGTGGAGGCGAAGGCGAAGACCAAGGGGGGAAGGAGGCGAACGTGGAGGAGAAGGAGGTGGAGGCGAAGGCGGAGGTGGAGGTGGAGGAAGACGCTGAGGCGGAAGAGGTGGAGGAGGACGCGGAAGTGGAGGTCAAAGTGGAGGCGGAGGTGAAGGCGGAGGCGAAGGTGGGGGCGAAGGCGGAGGCGTAGGTGGAGGAGGAGACGGAGGCGAAGTCGGTCGCGGTTGCGGGGGCGATGGTGGAAGCGAAGGCGGGGGCGGAGGCGGGGGCGGCGGTGGTGATGACGGTAGCGGGATTGACGGGGACGGTGATAGTAAGGGCGGTGGCATTAGGTTTGGGGGTAGGAGGATTCGGAGGCGAGCGGGAGCGGCGGGAGAAGGGACGCCGGAAATTGGTCGTAACCTCTCCGGTGAGCTGCCGGGGCGGCGGTGGGGTCTGGACGCCGCCAGATGTCCAGCGGGCCATGAGATGTGAATGAAACTGCTGAATTTCTGTTCTAGTTCCACGTCGAGTTTCCGCAGTCCAGTTCGATTGGTTTTCTTTCTCTTAGGCATGTTAGTATTACGTTTCTCTACTAAATGAAAACTGTGTTTCATAGCAATAATCCAAAGATTATGCACAATTGAAAAACATATTCTAAATTCCAAGCGACATTTTTGTTAATACAAATTATATTGTTCTAAAATATATGAATTCATTTCATTGCTTTAAAACGGAGATCTCAAAAATGTTTAATAATGTGTTGAAAAAAAAAGTTGCAATGAATTCCATTGCAATTATATTGATTATACGAGTAGTCCTTTGCGTTTTATATTTACAACGCAAACAATATTTTTTACTGAAAGTTCTGGGCAAAACTTCACGTATTTGAAAAATATATACCTCGCAGATAATTTGAGTACGATAATTTTAAAATATATTATTTATATTATATTTGTGAAGGTTTAAAGGATAAAATTTAAGATTCCACTATACCCTACTTGCGGAGTATGCCTTTACAATTTAGGCTATTTATGTTGGCAACAAATAATAAATAAATAAATATGGGATACTTTAAAGAAATATGGTTCAAAATATAGTATTTTTAAATTACAACCATTTCTGCTTTCATGAGTTTCTGCTTTAGTAACCTACGTAACTGCCATTATTGCAATCGTAACTAAATGCGTAAGCATAATCTGAATGCGAAATGATTAATTTAATACATGCGCTCAGAAAGTGTTCACTAATTATTATTTGAATTTCAAAGAAATAATTAATAAATCACCTCGAACATGACACAGGCAGATTATTTCAATATGGTGAGTTAGCGAGGGTTCAGTTCAATGATGACTTATTTTACCTGGCGAAGCTCAGCCTATCAGAGCTGCTCTTCCACCTGACTACGCAAAATTCCACTGCACACCTTTCACCATCGGAGGAATAAGGTTTCACTCGGGCGAAGAAACAAGAGATATAAATTTAGCTCAGAAGCTTCTTTTAGTCTTGAGGATCTTTTAGGTACAGTAAATCTACGACATTGAATAACCGGCTTTACTTCATCTCCGAAGGAAGGTGTACGAAGAATTTTTCGCCCTTAAAACGCCACGACTTCAATCGTATTTAAACACGCGAACTTCGGTACAGGAGTTCACTACGCTAATCGTTACACCACCGAAGTCACAAACGTTAACTGTTACACCAACGTAGCAGCCACCGCTGACTGTTACACCACCGAAGTCACAAACGTTAACCGTTACACCACCGAAGCTACCAACACTAACCGTTACACCACCAAAGTCACCATTGCTAACCGTTACACCACCGAATCCTCCAACGTTAACCGTTACACTACCGAATAAATTAACGTTACACCACCAAAGTCGCCAGCGCTAACCGGTACACCACCTAAGTCACCAACGCTAATCGTTACACCACCGAAGTCACCAACGCTAACCGTTACACCACCATATAAGACAACGCTAACCGTTACACCACCAAAGTCGCCAGCGCTAACCGATACACCACCGAAGTCCCCAACGGTAACCGTTACACCACTGATGCCACCAATGCTAGCCGTTACACCACCAAATAAGTCAACGCTAATCGTGACTCCACCAAAGCCGCTAACGCTAACAGTTACACCACCGAAGCCGCGAAGGTTTCATATCCCACGAGCTCTATTTTCGTCGAAGTGGATGATACGCATTGAGAAGTGGCCGAAGACAATTTGGGCGTGCGGGTGGGCGTGTCTGGCGCGTTCGGTCGGTGGGCGATGGGCAGTGGGCGGTGGGAACGGCCGCTGCCCGCACCCGCGCGACCGCAATGCGCTGTGTTCGTTAGGGCGGATCAGCTGGCGACAGGCGATTAATGACGGCGCTTTGTGACGCGCGAGGACACGCGATGGAACGCGCCCGTGCACACGCCCACACCCGCGCGCGTGTCC
>BLKR01000704.1:0-12500 GCA_011170035.1 Teleogryllus occipitalis
AGAGTTTTGATAAATAATAAACATATTTGTTATTAAATTTTACTTATTTTTGTAGTGTATAATTGATACTAAACAATATTGTTTTTTTTTGAATAATTACATAATTCTAACAAATATTGAAATCAATCTTGCCAAATAAAAGACTAGGCCTGGGGTGGGCATGGCTCCCATGACCCCTCTCCCCCTAGATTTGCCACTGGCCAGATCTAACCTTGTATACTATTTAATGGGAATTGTGCAGCAATTAAAATATAATCTTAACTTGTATACTATTAAATGGGAATTGTGCAGCATTTTAATACACAAGCCTGAGAAAAATAAAGAATTTGTGTATCATTCTTATACACATGATCTGGGAGACCAAGTAGTGGTATGTATCAAATTAATGCATGAAGCCTTATAGAATGTACCTTAAACTTGTTCAATGGCATTCAGCAATAAACATTAACAAACAGGTGAGACAGTTATAGTGTTTAACTTCTCATGCTGTTTAATTGCACAGGTTTCCACAGTATACAAATATATTAAAGATCTTCAAAAAACATTAAAGGGAAAGTTAATGGAGAATAATTAATTTAACCAGCGAACAATCATACTCACTAGTGAATGTTTGCACACATAAAGAACTTGCAAGAGGCATAAATTCTTTCAGCTCTTCTTCACCAAATTTCTCAATAGCAAGATTTAACAAAGATGAATGAGAAGTGTCACCACTGTCTTTCCGCCTCTTTCTTGTTCTTTTAGTAACCTTCAGCGATAGCTCTGAATTTTCCTCTGTCTCTTCCACATCTTTACTTCTTTCATTAACATCAGATTGTCTCTGCTTTTTCACTAAAGTAGTCAGCTGTGAAATAAAACCAGTAAATACACAAACATTAAAACACTCACATGTCAGATTTCAAAATGAAGATGACATCCAACAATCTTGACAACTTGATTTCCAAATAATATTTTGGTTTGCAGAAATGTCAGATTAGGTACAAAAAGGCTTATACAATTACCATCACATCGTATTTCATGCATAATATACCGCATTGATGCACATAGTATGTGGAGATAAATACACACTCATCTTGAGCAATCCCTAATTCCACCCAATGACAATATGGACAATCTATTGGCCTCTAAGCAAGAGAAATGATTTAACTATTTGTTCTCATCAAGAATTGTCAAATAATTATTTTTTAATGTCTTAATGGCAAATTTAAATGAATTCAAGCCTCAGATATTTGAAAGGTGCTTCAGGGTTCTCCAACCAGAAGCATTACCTCTGAGAATTATGGTAATATCTGAAAAATGTTGATAAAAATAGCTAATATACTCTTGTGCTTTTAAAAACGGGATCCACTTTATCAACTTTCTATTTTACATAAAAATATGATTTTTTGGCAATTTGTAAAGCAGGAAGAAAAAGGAAAGGAAAAAGAGGAAGAATACAATGACCTGGAGAAGAAGGAAGAGCAGGAAAATGAAGGGAAAAATGAGAAAGAAGAGTAAGGAGGAGAGAAGAGAAGGGAGGGATGGAAGAAACAGTAGGAGAACTTAATTAACCAAAATGTTTCATTCTTATTTTTTCATGAAAGATGTTGGTCTGAAAACCTTGCAATTGAGGAGCAAACATTCAAAACATGTTCTCTTAACTCCTTTTCTAGAAAACGTTAGAATATCACAAATATGAAAATATGTTACTTATACTCAATTCTTAATTCAGTTTTTTATTTATTTATTAAAAAAGATACAACAGGCTAAGTAGCCCATAGGTAGCTATAAGGAAACTGTTCATATTAGGAACTCCAGTACAATCCAGTACAATCGTTGAATAAGTTGAACTCCAGTACAATCGTTGAATAACAAAGCAAGTAAGAGACAAAAAGAGTAATGACAACTTTAAAATGAAGAAGCATAATAAATAAATTTAGTAATAATTATATAAACCATGTTCAATAGTTTTAGAAAATAGGTGTAGATTAAAATGCACATCACCAATTTTATATTATCATTTGCAATTCTAGCAAGTTTGAGAATCAAGGAGATATTCATAAATTGAGATCTACAAAACAATTCTTAAAGTAACTTAACAGTTCTAATATTTCATGAATTTGAATATTCAACAAATAGATTCCTCAATGCAGCACAATCAATCAACCCAGTAGGCATTTGTCAATCTCACAGATTCCAATGATGGAGTATTCAATAATTTAGCTATTACTAAGTAGTTATGACTATATCTGGGATTGTCAAGATTAGCTTTATACACTGTATATGAGAAAAAAATGTGCTCAATAACCTTAAAGAACTATTTATCACATAATCAATTTGTCGATGAAAACACATTTTACTATCCATGATATTCCCCTAAATTTATCCTGATATCCCTCTTAATTTCAGAAACACACCTCAGTTTGATCCATCACTAATATAGCTCTTTAAAATCGTTACATCCTCCATTACAACGAAGCAACTTGCATTTATTTATATTCAAATTAATAATATTTCTTTGACACCCTATTCAAGTCAGTACTGTACCATTCAAGTCATTGCTGCAAAAGCATCATTTTTGTTGGGTTTTACCATCCAAAACTTACAATCATCAGAAAATAAACTAAAACAGCTGTTTTTAAACACATTAATTATGTTATTTATAAAAATAAAAAATAACCAAGGAACCAAATGAGAACCCTGTGGTACTCCTAATATAACCAATGTTGAATGAGATTTAAAGTTTTTGTACCTGACTATTTCATTACAACCTGTTAAATAACTAAAGATCCAATTCAATAACAATTGATTAATATTTAATAAACTCAATTTGCACAATAATATTTCAATATTTATACTGTCAAAAACTTCAGAGAAATCAGTGTAAAGCACATCAACCCGATGACCTCTATCTAAAGCTGATATAACTTCATTTGTAAACAATAGCAAATTTGTTAGTGTAGTAAAACCATGTTGTTGCTCAATTACATTGGTCTCAAATTGAGGTTTCAAGTAATACAGCACAATGCTTTCAAAAACCTTTACAACAATACTAAGAATGCCAATTGTTCTATAATAACAAGCATCATTTTTATTTCCTTTCTTAAATACTGGCATGGTGTAACTAGTTTTCCAATTCAATGGAAATATTTCTGTATTAATAAATATTTATTATAAAGAATAGACACATACATAGCAAATGCAGAGACACAGTCTTTCAAAATTTTTTCAGGGATACCATCATGATCAGTGTTATATGAATTTTTCAATTTTGAGAGCTTTTTCAATGCCTACATAGTAATATTACATCCTTTTTATTTGATATTGGTAGCCAGTTATGGATCATAAAATAAACACCTTTGTTATTTTATGTCATTTATTGATAAATATTCCGCAATGTTTCAGGAACTCACTTTTTCTCATCATCAGGTGCACGCTAAAAACTCAATTACACATTACTGTTATCTATGACTATTCTAAGATTGTTCATGTTTAATTCATCTAAAATACTTTTAAAAACATTGATTTGTTTTTACTAAATTTAATTACAAAAATGTCATTGTATCATTAAAAATTGAAAATGAATCACAGTTGAAAATGAAAATAATCTAAAAATTAATTTCCTTGACATAACAATAAAAAGAGAAAACAATCAACTGACCACAAATTGGTATGGGAAGGCACTACACAGTAAAAACACTGAATTACAAGTTGTCTCCTTTGAAAGCGCACAAAATAACTGTAATATATGGATTTCTAGATAGAACGGTCCTTTCTTCCGAACAAATATACATAAAACAGAATATTGCAATAGTACAGAATATTTTAAAACTCAATAACTACCCTGATAAATTCATTAAAAAATCAGGCGCGGCCCCTCATTAAAGGCTGTAAGGCGGAGCCTCTTTTAGAGAGAATCACCTCCTAAAAGAAATTTAAATATATTGAGATATACAAATTTTCTCTCTACTTTAATATCTCGCAAAGATCTTAGCGTCCGGCTTGCTGGGTCAATGGGTCACGATATATATAATCCTTATTACCTTTATAATGGATTATAGGATCCGCAGACTATACAGCGCTGCTGGGAATCTGAAATTAGAATGATTCTAATTCCTAGTTCATTACTGTTTGGATTGACTAAATGAAAGATCACTTTCTTTTCTAAAGAACAAAATTTAACAAAGTTTATTGTTACCTTTTTGCAAACAATATAGTGAATTTAATACATGATTTTAATGTTAGGCCTTTGATCAAGATATCTTTGAATTTAGAATTTTATACCGCGGTTAACTTATCTTTTCTTCGTTGATGTCCCTCGAAGACTTCTCAGTCGAAATATCTTGCGAGCTTGCCGTAGTCCAAAGTTCCAAGAAATCCTCTTCTGCTCCTATCCAAGATGGTGTCAAACTATCAAAATTATCAGTCCTGATTACGTCCTATGACATAGTCCCGAAACCTATAACTCGATTACCACTCCCGACGAAGTCCCAATTTATGCATCAATATTACTTTCACATGCAATATCTGCAATATTATTTGCTGTCCTTCAAATTTCACAATCTGATAACCCGACTCTGACTATCTGCACTACCTCGCTCCCTGTCACGACCCACGATCCGTTCAGACACGCGATGCCGGTCAGAATGAATTCTTCTTGCATGATTCACCCCTCGAAGCTTCCTATTAAACTCCCTTCTTTTTTTTCATAACATTTGACCGTCCTTCTCTCACCCAGCCAATCCATGCGTTCGTTATATTTTGATGTAGCTAACCTTTCGATCGTCTAAACTTCTTAATGCATATTCCACCATATTGTCTTCAAATAAATGTTAGTTTATATTCATGTGACATATCGGTATGTCACAGCTTCCCCTCTCCAAGCGTCATTTGGTTTGCTACAACCTAACTAAATGACAAGACTAAAACTGAACACTTTCTTCTTGCTTCTTCACACTAAACGACATTAACACTTTACACTTTGCACTGCACTAGGTCTTGTTTCTTGCTGCCTTAAAACTATTTACATTTTCCTTTCGGAATGTGCCAACAATAACCATTTCACCAGGTATTCTAATAACCGTATCTGCCTAATATTTGCTCCCCATTAACTTCATTGAATACACATACACATTAAATTAAACTCCCTACACAAACTGACAAAATACACGTAACAACAAAACAATAACAAAAGAAAAACTATTACTCCTAATATTTACAACTATTTACAAATCTCTGTCATGACCAGAATATTTAATCATGCGTGTCGTCCCTCATATACGGCTTCATGTTCCTGTAGTTATATATTCCCATTTGTCGTCCGTTTTCATCATTCAAAATCGCAGCATTCTTGCTTAATACTTTACAAATTCGGTACGGACCTTTATACAACGGGAAAAATTTATAAAATAGCTTCTTATCCGCTGACGACACTTGAGGTACTCTAATTAACACTTCATCACCCTCCTTATACTCGCCTCGAAAGCATTGCTTCTGTTTTAGCTTTCTTTTGGCTGCTGCCTCCCTCAAATTGTCATAAATTATTCGCGTATCTCTCACATCATCTGGGATCCCACTTATATCTGGTGGTATCCTAATCCTTCGAAACGGATCATTTTTTTCTTTCCTACCCATGTGGACCTCTATAGGCGTGCTTCGCGTGCTCCCATGCGGAACATTATTCAAAACGTAGTTCAATACTGGAACGGCCTCCATCCATCGGTTATGGCTTTCCGAAATGTAGACTCTAAATAAACGCGAAATCTCCTTCATAATTCTTTCGCTGGGGTTAGCTTGAGGATTCCGTACCGTCGTGTAACATATTTGGATACCAATTCTTCCCATGTCTTGTTCCCATTTTCCACTAGTAAATTGCGTCCCCAGATCACTAATAATTTTTTTAGGTATACCGAATTCTTCAAAAAATTTGTGGCATTGCGTAATGCAACTCTGTGCATTCGCCTTTCTAATGGGATATAATTTTGTGATTTTAGAAAAAACATCCATTATTACTAACAAATATTGATTCCCAAATTTGGATTTCGGCATTGGTCCATAAAGATCCACAGCGTATATTTCCTTAGTTGACGTAGGTATTATCGCTTTGCTGCTCCCCTCATACCTTTTATTGGGCTGTTTGGTTTTCTGACAGACGTCACACTTACTGATTTGCTTACGGATTTGTCGCCCCATGCCTTTCCAATAGCATTTTGATCTTAGTATTACTTCGATTTTGTTACATCCAAAGTGGCCGAAATGTTGATGCGTAGATAGAATCAGTTCTCGCCTATGCGCTTCTGGTATCCAAATTTGATACTGCGTCCCTCGTTTCCTAATCCGATGTAATAATACCCCCTCGTACATCTTCCACATTGAAAATTTCGGATCATCCTGCCGTCGGTCGTTATCTTCCGCCGAAAAATGCTCAATTATTTGCCTCCCCACAGGATCCTCTCTTTGAATTTTCGCTAATTCCTCCTTCGTCCATTTCGGTCGTATTTCCGTTAACTGGATAGCATTAATATCGGGTTCCACACTACCTTCCTTTTCCTTTATCCTGATTCTCGATAAATAATCGGGCAAAACGTTATCACGGCCTTCACAATATTGGATGTTAAAATCAAATTGTTGAAGCCATAGTGACCATCTCAACAATCTATCGTTATTCAAATGACTTCTCATTAAGAAAATTAGGGCCTTGTGGTCCGTAATGACGGTAAATGGTCGTCCAATTAATATAGCCCGTAATTTCTGCGTAGCCCACACAATTCCTAAAGCTTCCCGTTCACTGGTAGTAAAAAGTCGTTCGCCAAGGGTCAAAACACGACTTTCTAGGGCGATTATTCTCTGCTTATTCTTTTCGTCGTATTGGAACAACACAGCTCCCATGGCAAATCCACTACTATCCACTTGTAGATACATTCTTTTGTCGAAATCTGGATAACTGATCAAAAATGTCTTCTCAAATAGTTCTTTTAATTTTTTAAACGCCTCTTGACATTTTGTATCCCACGCCCATTTCCTCCCCTTCTTTAGCAATTCTATTATTGGGTGTATAATTTCTGAATAACCTTTGCAGAACCGGGAATAATAATTGCACACCCCAATCAATCTTCTAACTTCCCTTACATTCCGAGGTCGTGGAAAATTCTTAATCAATTCTTTCTTTTTATCTTGCATCGACATTCCTTGATCCGATATGACGTGCCCCATAAATTTTATATTCCTCCTCCCGAATTGGCATTTTCCAATATTTAATTTTAAATTATACTTCCGAAAGATTTCGAATAGTTTTTTCAACTTCTTTAAATGTTCAAACATATTGGTAGAGAATAACACAATATCGTCGACGTACATGAGAGTAGTTTCCTTTAGCTCATCCGGTATTACATCGTCCAAATAACTGATTAAAGCTGCGCCACTATTCTTTAATCCAAAGGCCATCCTCTGAAAACTATACGTATTGCCTTCAAATGAAAAACTGACAAATTTTTGCGATTCTGGGTGTAGTCCAATTTGCCAGTACGACGCAGTAAAATCCAGTCCCGTGAATATCCGAGCTCCTTTTACCTTCCACATCATTTCATCTAATTTCGGCGGTTTTTCATGACGAGCGATGGTCTTGCTATTGAGTTTCCTAGCATCCACACAAAATCTGATCTTATTGTCTTTCTTACGAACTATCACTATTGGGCTTACATACGGTGTCATCGATTTTTTTATTATACCATCCTCAAGCATCGTGTTTATTTGTTTACGTACTTCGCTTTTATATACATGGGGGATTGGATATTGTTTCAGATTAAAAGGTTCCTCATCCATCAATTCAATTTTAAATTGATATCCCTTTACCGGCTCCCTTGAACTTCCAAAAATATCTTTATATTCATTGACTAACATTTCAATTGCTTCACTAGCATCTATTCCGTTTTCGTCGACCGCGCCCTCTGCTGCCGCGTGGATCTGGTCCCTGGTCTCTTCAATTTGTTCCGCAATATCGCAAATACACATATCTTCGCCCTCCTGGTCTTTGATCCCTAAACAATGTTGTTGCCCTTTGTCACCTCGTAACAATATACTCCTGTTACCTATGTCGACCTTGGCGTCATACATTTTTAGGCCATCAATCCCCAAAATAATTGGACGAATCAAATTCTTCACTACAATTGCCGGAAACTGAATTGTCATCCCTTGGACTTCCACTTCCACCCAAATTTGCCGACTTCTCGTTTCGATGCGCCTTCCATTAGCTGTCCGAATATCCAAACTCCTAGTGGGTAGCTCCTCAATTTTATTTCCCTTTTTCTTTAACTGCTCATATAATTTTTCCGACACTGCACAAACATTAGCACCTGTGTCAATTAAAATGTCTACAGGTATATTCCGAAATATCCCCTTCAAAATTAAACACGTGCTATTCTCCGCCCGTTCGTCCGTATCTTCCCTTAATAAATCTTCCGCCGATACTTCAATGCTATTCAACTCCTTAAGAACCATCACGCCCTCATTATCATCGTTCGAAGTATCCCGCCCATTTACTTCGAACACTGGGAGTTTTCCTGTTCAATCGCATTAATTTCCACATGTTCCCGTTTATTGTCCTCTTTGAACCTCCGCGGATACCCGTTTCCTGTCTTTTTATTTTCCATTTTAGTACTATTTCCCCTGTCATCCTTTCTTTCTGAGCTATAATTTCCTTGGCGGTTGTAATTATTCATTGTTTTTCCCGTTCCATTGTTATTCTCGTTCCTGCTTTCATTATATTGATACCAGATACTACGATCATAATCACTATTCAATGTCTGGTCGAATCGACTTAAACGTTCGACCAGATCCTCAGAATCAATAGGCATGGAGTTCCACAATAAATTTTGGATATTTACAGGCAACTGACGAATAATAATTCTAATTAATTCATTGCTATCCATTCTGTCTTCGCATGCCTTGAATGCTGCTATTTTACGTGTTGCGAAGTCACACATATTCTCGGCTCCACCCTTCTTATACCTTTCACTCATTAATTTGTATTTTAGATCAAACTTGTGGCTTTCGTTCCAATATCTTTTTAAGAATTTATCCTTCCATTCCTTATAATTAGTCGGTTCCGGTACTAAAGAGGTCAACCAATGATGTGCCTTGGACGACATGGCTTGTTCTACTATATGCAATTTTAATCTTTCGGGGATATTATTTATCATAAAATAATTCTCTAATTTTGAAATAAACGACCACGGTTGTTCTTTCATATCACCATGAAATTTTAGGTGGCTTGGTATTACAAGCGCCGATGCATTCATTGCTATATTTCCCTGCGAACGTATGAATTCGTTTTCTAACTGTTCAATCTTGTCCTTAATGTCCGACATGTATTTCCCAGATTCAGATTCTTGCACCATTTTAATGTTTCTAAGTCCCTCCTGTATTCGTTTTTCTAATTTACTATCCGAATTAACTAATTTAGATTCTATGTTTTCAATTTTTTCGCCATGTTGAAGCGACATTGCGTTTAAGTTATCTACACGCGATTCGACGATTGTCAACTTTTCGCATTGTTGGTCATGTAAATGTCCCAATGTCACAACGCTCTCCTGTAAATTATTAACTTTGGAATTAATTTTGTCGCCAGATTCTTTTAATTCCCTCTGCATTTGGTCGACTTGATTATTAAAAGACTCAATTTTACAATGAATAATATTGAATTCAGCCGATGTATCCACCCGTAATTGCACTATTTCCTCGTGTATTTCCTGACGAAAATTCTTCAATTCTAATGACATTTTCGATGTCATTCCTTCCAATTTAGCGTTATTTTTTTCTAATTTAGTATTAATATCTGAAGTAATTCCCTCTAATTTAGTATTCATATCTGAAGTAATTCCCTCTAATTTAGTATTCATATCTGAAGTAATTCCCTCTAATTTAGTATTATTATGCTCAAGTTTTGCGTTCATTTCTGCTAACATTTTAAGAATTAAATTATTAGGGTCCATATTTCCTAACGGTGCAGCCATTATTTCCTTTTCTTGTGGTTCAATCTCAATAATTTCACGCGAGATTTCTCCCTCGGGATTAGTATTAGCAGACGCCATATCATCTACATTAACATTCTCCATACGCAATTTTTTGCTCCTAGTATCCATTTTGAATTCTAATACAAATTAAAATCTCTCTGTTAAATTATTTTAAAATCACACCAATGAAATGGTCTTGGCTCTTTCTTATAATTAACAATTAATTTCAAATGTCAATCCATAAATTTCAGATTCCCTTTGGATCACTTTATTATAATTTATAAGACTAATTTTATCCGTGTCACCAATTGTTATAAATTATAACAAATTATGCATCACGTTGGCGCGCCATTTTGAGATATACAAATTTTCTCTCTACTTTAATATCTCGCAAAGATCTTAGCGTCCGGCTTGCTGGGTCAATGGGTCACGATATATATAATCCTTATTACCTTTATAATGGATTATAGGATCCGCAGACTATACAGCGCTGCTGGGAATCTGAAATTAGAATGATTCTAATTCCTAGTTCATTACTGTTTGGATTGACTAAATGAAAGATCACTTTCTTTTCTAAAGAACAAAATTTAACAAAGTTTATTGTTACCTTTTTGCAAACAATATAGTGAATTTAATACATGATTTTAATGTTAGGCCTTTGATCAAGATATCTTTGAATTTAGAATTTTATACCGCGGTTAACTTATCTATTCTTCGTTGATGTCCCTCGAAGACTTCTCAGTCGAAATATCTTGCGAGCTTGCCGTAGTCCAAAGTTCCAAGAAATCCTCTTCTGCTCCTATCCAAGATGGTGTCAAACTATCAAAATTATCAGTCCTGATTACGTCCTATGACATAGTCCCGAAACCTATAACTCGATTACCACTCCCGACGAAGTCCCAATTTATGCATCAATATTACTTTCACATGCAATATCTGCAATATTATTTGCTGTCCTTCAAATTTCACAATCTGATAACCCGACTCTGACTATCTGCACTACCTCGCTCCCTGTCACGACCCACGATCCGTTCAGACACGCGATGCCGGTCAGAATGAATTCTTCTTGCATGATTCACCCCTCGAAGCTTCCTATTAAACTCCCTTCTTTTTTTTCATAACATTTGACCGTCCTTCTCTCACCCAGCCAATCCATGCGTTCGTTATATTTTGATGTAGCTAACCTTTCGATCGTCTAAACTTCTTAATGCATATTCCACCATATTGTCTTCAAATAAATGTTAGTTTATATTCATGTGACATATCGGTATGTCACAATATATTTATAAATGTATTTATTTACTAATAATGGATATCCGAGTTATATTATATAACAATCACATCATAATTCTACTTTGTCTGTTCGTTAACGGCTGTCCATTAAGTATTTGACGCTGTTGACAGGGAAGACAACAAAGTTAGGCTCCTACTTCATTCTGCCATAAGGCCTGTGTAAAACGATAAGGCATGACGTCATGCATTCACTGCACAGGCTTACTGGCGGATGAAGGCTGCGGCCAGGCAGCTTTCAAGGGTAGGGCCTCGGGTCTGAAGAAGGGCCCGGCTCACAAGATAGCATTACTATGCAGCTCAGCGAGTAGCAATGTGCATCAACTAGTTTTCCCAATAGTAGGAGCGCTACTCCCTTAAGCCTTCATTAGAAGCGCGAAGTCTATAGGACTAGTCTTCGTGATCGGAAGAGATTATGTTTTAGAAATGCAATCCAATGTAATATAATGGATTTGCAGCTTTTTCCATTTAGAAAACAACGAGCCACAACTGAAAAGAATTATAAAGAAAAGACTAAATAAATATAAATTAAACATAAACCAAGCAGAAAAAGAAAAAATTAAAATAATACTTACCATATTTACCAGAAATTACAAACAAAATAAACAAACAGCTTAAAGGCAAAATGAAGATCAACTCTGTATATAAAATGAGTAACAAATTGAAAATGGTAAAAAAATCAGACAAAATTGATACTAAAGATAATGAAAATTTTGTGTACAAAATAGAATGCCACGATTGTGACAAGAAATACATAGGACAAACGAAAAGGAAACTACAAAAAGGATAAATAAGCATAGTATGAAAAATATCAAAGAAATAACAGAGAAACAGAACTCTATTATGAAACAGAATTGAACAACTGCATAAAATAAATGTTGATGCTGTAAAAATTATAGGGAAGAGAAGTTCTTACAAATCACAAAGTTACAGAAACTACATGAATTGACCCCCAACCACTTCTCCTCTTAGTAAGATACCAGACATGACCTCTGTCAGTGTACAACATTACAGAGACCAGAAGAAGAAAAGAAAAAAAAAGAAGAAAAAAAGGGTCTCTCATAAGACATTCAAGTCAAATAAAAATGAAGAAAGCAGTAACACAGCATAGGAAACATATAATGCAATCTATACAAAGGTGAGCCTGATAGTTATATTTAGTACTAAACAAATTAATATACATAATTATAAAATTTTACAAGAGTGATGTTTTATTGGTTT